>JACSVZ010000015.1:940225-962817 GCA_014706295.1 Lycocorax pyrrhopterus obiensis
GGGGTGGATTTTGAGGGTTTTCCGTGGTCGGACCGGGAATTTCAACCGGATTTGGGATCTTTTTCGGGTTTTGAGGGTTTTCCGTGTCCAACCTGGAATTTCAACCGGATTTGGGATCTTTTTTGGGTTTGGAGGGTTTTCCGTGCTCTGACCGGGAATTTCAACCGGATTTGGGATCTTGGGTTGGGTTTGGAGGGTTTTCCGTGCTCTGACCGGGAATTCCAACCGGATTTGGGATCTTGGGTTGGGTTTGGAGGGTTTTCCGTGGTCTGACCTGGAATTCCGAGCGGATTTGGGATCTTTTTTGGGTTTTGAGGGTTTTCCATGCTCTGACCTGGAATTCCGAGCGGATTTGGGATCTTGGGTTGGGTTTGGAGGGTTTTCCGTGTCTGACCTGGAATTTCAACCGGATTTGGGAT
Organism: Lycocorax pyrrhopterus obiensis; assembly: GCA_014706295.1. Lineage (NCBI taxonomy): Eukaryota > Metazoa > Chordata > Aves > Passeriformes > Paradisaeidae > Lycocorax > Lycocorax pyrrhopterus. The sequence continues at coordinate 940,645 of JACSVZ010000015.1, forward strand.
CTTTTTTGGGTTTGGAGGGTTTTCCATGGTCCAACCGGGAATTTCAACCAGATTTGGGATCTTGGGCTGGGTTTGGAGGGTTTTCCATGGGCTGACCGGAAATTCCAGCTGGATTTGGGATTTTGGGGTGGATTTTGAGGGTTTTCCGTGCTCTGACCGGGAATTTCAACCGGATTTGGGATCTTTTTTGGGTTTGGAGGGTTTTCCGTGGTCCTGACTGGGAATTTCACCCAAATTTGGGATTTTTTGGGGGTTTTTAGGGCTTGTCCGTGGTCCTAACCTGGAATTCCAGCAAAATTTGGGATCTTGGTTGGGTTTTAGGGATTGTCCATGGTCCTGACTGGGAATTTCACCCAAATTTGGGATTTTTTGGGTTTTTAGGGCTTGTCCGCGGTCCTGACCCGGAATTCCAGCAAAATTTAGGATCTTGGTTGGGTTTTAGGGATTTGTCCATGGTCCTGACTGGGAATTTCACCCAAATTTGGGATTTTTTGGGGTTTTTAGGGCTTGTCCACGGTCCTGACCCGGAATTCCAGCAAAATTTGGGATCTTGGTTGGGTTTTAGGGATTTCCCGTGGTCCTGACTGGGAATTTCTCCCAAATTTGGGATCTTGTGTTGGGATTTTGGGAGCCGTCCACGCTCTGACCGGGATGAGGAGCCCCCACCTCCCTGGCCAACATTCCAGGGGATAATTCCCAGGATTTAGCTGGAGACCATTCCCACGTTTATTTTCCGTGTTGTTCTGCTCTGCTCATCCGCACATTTTCCATGGTTTCTTCTCTTTTCCATGTTTTTTTTCCTCTTTTCCATGGTTTTTTTTCTCTTTTCTCTGTTTTTTTTCCCCTTTCCATGTTTTTCTCTCTTTTCCATGTTTTTTTTCCCTTTTCCATGTTTTTTTTCTCTTTTCTGTGTTTTTTTTCCCTTTTCCATGTTTTTTTCTCTTTTCCATGTTTTTTTTCTCTCTTCCGTGTTTTTTTTCCCTTCTCCATGTTTTTTCTCTTTTCCGTGTTTTTTTCTCTTTCCATGTTTTTTTTCTCTTTTCCATGTTTTTTTCCTCTTTTCCATGTTTTTTTTCTTCTTTTCCATGTTTTTTTTCTCTCTTCCATGTTTTTTTCCCTTCTCCATGTTTTTTTTCTCTTTTCCGTGTTTTTTCTCTTTTCCATGTTTTTTTCCTCTTTTCCATGTTTTTTTTTCTCTTTTCCTTGTTTTTTCCTCTCTTCCATGTTTTTTTCCTCTCTTCCATGTTTTTTTCTCTCTTCCATGTTTTTTTCTCTCTTCCATGTTTTTTTTCTCTTTTCCATGTTTTTTTCTCTTTTCCATGTTTTTTTTCTCTCTTCCGTGTTTTTTTTCCCTTCTCGATGTTTTTTTCTCTTTTCCGTGTTTTTTTCTCTTTTCCTTGTTTTTTTCTGTCTTCCATGTTTTTTTTCCTCTTTTCCATTTTTTTTTTCTCTTTTCTGTGTTTTTTTTTCCCTTTTCCATGTTTTTTTTCTCTTTTCCATGTTTTTTTTCTCTCTTCCGTGTTTTTTTTCCCTTCTCCATGTTTTTTTCTCTTTTCCGTGTTTTTTTCTCTTTTCCATGTTTTTTTTCTCTTTTCCATGTTTTTTTTCCTCTTTTCCATGTTTTTTTTCCTCTTTTCCATGTTTTTTTTCTTCTTTTCCATGTTTTTTTTCTCTCTTCCATGTTTTTTTTCCCTTCTCCATGTTTTTTTTCTCTTTTCCGTGTTTTTTTCTCTTTTCCATGTTTTTTTCCTCTTTTCCATGTTTTTTTTTCTCTTTTCCTTGTTTTTTCCTCTCTTCCATGTTTTTTTTCCTCTCTTCCATGTTTTTTTCTCTCTTCCATGTTTTTTTCTCTCTTCCATGTTTTTTTTCTCTTTTCCATGTTTTTTTTCTCTTTTCCATGTTTTTTTTCTCTCTTCCATGTTTTTTTCCTTTTTTCCATGTTTTTTTCCTCTTTTCCATGTTTTTTTTCTCTTTTCCATGTTTTTTTTCTCTCTTCCATGTTTTTTTTCTCTCTTCCATGTTTTTTTTTCTCTCTTCCATGTTTTTTCCTTTTTTCCATGTTTTTTTCCTCTTTTCCATGTTTTTTTTCTCTTTTCCATGTTTTTTTTCTCTCTTCCATGTTTTTTTTCTCTTTTCCATGTTTTTTTTCTCTCTTCCATGTTTTTTTCCTCTTTTCCATGTTTTTTTCCTCTTTTCCATGTTTTTTTCTCTCTTCCATGTTTTTTTCTCTCTTCCATGTTTTTTTTCTCTCTTCCATGTTTTTTTTCTCTCTTCCATGTTTTTTTTCTCTCTTCCATGTTTTTTTTCTCTTTTCCATGTTTTTTTTCTTTTCCATGTGTTTTTCTCTCTTCCATGTTTTTTTTTCTTTTTTCCATGTTTTTCTCTCTTTTCCATGTTTTTTTTCCCTTTTCCATATTTTTTTCCTCTCTTCCATGTTTTTTTCCTCTCTTCCATGTTTTTTTTTTCTCTTTTCCATGTTTTTTTTTCGTCTTTTCCATGTTTTCTTTCTCTCTTCCATGTTTTTTTTCTCTTTTCCATGTTTTCTCCTCTTTTCCATTCCCGTCCATGCTCCAGGCCAGCAGCTCCGTGAAGTAGGTAACTATGGAATTTTTCCTCGGCTTTTTTTTTCCCACTCCCAGCTTCCTCCTTTTTCCCACTTTTTTCCCCTCTCCGTGGCCTCCGCGCAGGGGGAGTTTTCCAAGATTTTTAGAGCTCGGCTTTTCCCGGTTTTCCCTTCGTTCCTGCTGTTTATTCCGGCTGGGATCGGGCGGGGGCAGAGCACAAGGAAGGACCTTCCTCTCCCATCCCGGTTTTCCTGCGGTTCCCAAAGTTTCCCTGTCCTTGTCTGTCCTGGAATTCCCAGAAAACCCCAACCAGGAGACGCCTGCTGGGAAAATCCTGGAACGGGGTTTGGTGGGAGCTGTGGGTGAGGAATTTGAGGGGAATTGTGGATGAGGAATTCCGTGGGAATTCTGGATGAGGAATTCCGTGGGAGCTGCGCTCTTTTCCTGCTGCTCCGGGATCTGGGATTTTGGGAAGAGGCGCTTCCAGCCCCTCGTTGTTCATGGAAACGATTCCCGGCGCTCTCGGAGCGGCTTTGGATTTTTCCAGTGCCAGGAAAATCCATCTTTTCCCGGTGATCCCTGGGAATCTGATCCCTGATCTGGGCCGGTTTTCCTTTGGATGATTCCATGCGGGAACTTCCAGGAGCTTTCCGTGGAATCCTGGGGGGATCGGGAAGCATCGGATGGGGCAGAGCTGATCCCAAAAAATTCCGTTGGACATCCCAATGTTTCCGTGTGCTCCCATCGCCCTCCTCTGCTTCGATATCCATGGAAAAACCCATGGAAAAACCCATGGAAAAACCCATGGAAAAACGCTCGCTTCCCGGTGTTTGCCGAGGAAACCCCGCTGGCTCCGGGTGGATTCCCATTCCCAGGAAAATCCCGCCCGACAGGAGTCGGGATTGAAACCTGGGAATTGCCTCGGCCAGGCTGCTCTTCCCATCAGGAAAAGGAGAGGGAAAACGGGATTTTCCCGTCCAATTCACGTGGATCGAACCCGGAAATGCCGTGGAGTTGGGAATTCCAGGTGCCGCGGAATTCCTGAGGGAATAAGTGATGGGAAAAGAGGGAACGGCCTCAGGTTGGAATCAGCAGGAATTTTTCCATGGAAAAGGCGGTCAGGCCTTGGCAGGGGCTGCCCAGGGAGGTTTGGAGGGAATTCCTGGAGGGAATTCCAAGGAATTCCTGGATGTTGGGCTGGGAATAAGGTGAGACTTGATAATCCAGGAGGGCTTTTCCAGGCTCAGGAATTCCAGGATTTCTGTGTTTAATCCCAGGGAACAGCGGGATTTTCCCAAGGGTCGGGAAGAGCTGCAAAGCGGGAGCTGCTCCGGAGGCGGCTCCGGCTGCAGCGGGGTCAGGGCTGCTCAGAAATCTTGGAATTCCCATGGAAAAAAAAAAAAAACCCTCCAGGAACAAAATGTCGGAGGAATCCATAAAATTTTTTCCTCTGGAATTCAGCTCAATCCATGGAAATCCGAACCATCCCAAATGATCCAGCGGGAATCCGGTGTTGGCATTCCCGTAGTAAAGCTTGGATTGGGAATTTTTCCATGTCCCGGTGCACAATAATTAAAAAATCGGGAGAAAACCGGGAATATTCCCTGGAAAATGGGGGTTTGCATTCCCAGCTGGTGGGGAGCTGGGAATTTTTGGGAATGTGCTCTGGAGATCCCTGTCTGGCGGTGGATCCCTGCTTCCCACAGCATTCCGTTCGTTGGGAATTCCCGGCTGCAGGGAGCCGGAAGTGCTGCTTGGAATTCTGGCTCCGGCCTTAAAGGAGAGGGGAGCAATTCCCTGGGAAGTGCGGGAGGAAGGGCGGGATTTATTCCCGGAGGAATGGGAACGGGTTTGGAAGGGAATGGGATGGGTTAGGGAAGAGCCTGGAGCTGTGGGAAAGGGCTGGAAAAGCTGGAAAAGCAATTCCCGGGAAGCCTCTGTGGTGGGGAGGGGGTGGGAATGGGAGCTGGGAATGGGAATGGGGCAGAGAGGGATGGAATGGGAATGGGAATGGGGCAGTGGGAATGGGAATGGGGGAGTAGGAATGGGAATGGGGCAGTGGGAATGGGAATGGGGCAGAGGAAATGGGAATGGGGCAGAGGAAACTGGGAATGGGAATGGGAATGGGGCAGTGGGAATGGGAATGGGGCAGAGGAAACTGGGAATGGGCAGAGGAAACTGGGAATGGGAATGGGAATGAGGCAGTGGGAATGGGAATGGGCTCTGGAATGGGGGAGTGGGAATGGGAATGGGACAGTGGGAATGGGAATGGGAGTGAGACAGTGGGAGATGGGAATGGGGCAGAGGAAACTGGGAATGGGCTCTGGAACGAGGCAGTGGGAATGGGAATGGGGCAGTGGGAATGGGAATGGGGCAACGGGAATGGGAACTGGGAATGTGGCAGTGGGAACGGGAATGAGGCAATGGGAGCTGGGAATGGGGCAGAGGAAACTGGGAATGGGAATGGGGCAGAGGAAACTGGGAATGGGCTCTGGAATGAGGCAGTGGGAATGGGAATGGGCTCTGGAATGGAGTGGGAATGGGAATGAGACAGAGGGAATGGGAATTCTGGGAGATTGGGAATAGGCTCGGGAATGGGGGAGTGGGAATGGGAATGGGGCTCTGGAATGGGGCAGTGGGGAGCTGGAATGGGAATGGGGCAATGGGAACGGGAATGGGGGAATGGGAATGGGGGAGTGGGAGCTGGGAATGGGAACTGGGAATGTGGCAGTGGGAACGGGAATGGGGCAATGGGAATGGGAATGGGAACTGGGAATGTGGCAGTGGGAACGGGAATGGGGCAATGGGAGCCAAACCGGATTCCCGAGGACTCGGCTGCTCCCCTCCGGATGTGGATCCGGGTTTTCCATGTTTTTGGGGCCGGTCCTGCCCTTTGTGCCTCATTCCAAGCGGGATGGGCCCATCCCGGCCCCTGCCCCCATTCCCAGGGCTCTCCCGCCTGGTTCTCTGGGAATTCTGGCCGGGATCCAGCGCTGCCAGGGCTTCCCATGGAGCTCCTCATCCTGCCAGGAGCTGCTCTCCCGCTGCTCCGGGGGCGGGAATTCCGGGAATTCCTTCCCTGAGGCTGCTGAGGATTCCCTCTCCCGGTGATTTCTCAGGATGGGGGATTCCCAAATCCCGCTGTTTTCCAGCTGGGAGTTAGAGCAGGGAGTGACAAAGCCGATCCCGAAATTTTCCTCAATCCCTGCTTACGGGGCTGATCCCAGGATTTCCCGGGAGCTGGGATTGTTCAGGGAGGGATTTGGAAAATCCGCTCAGGCTGGAACAACATCCAAGACATTTCCCAGCCTGGATGAGCCGAGGAATTTCCGCCGCTGGAATGGCGCTAATCCCTCCAAAACATCCCGGCTTTTCAGCGGGAAGAGGATTCCGGCGGATTCCGGCGGCAGCCAAAGGGATTCCCTGGATTCCCGGGGCTCCTCCTCCTCCTGGGAAAAACTGGGAGCAGCCTGGCAGCAGGGCCGGGTTTCCTTGGATCCCTGACTCCTTTCCCATCCATGTTTTCCGTGGGCACGGGTGCGAGACGGCTCCGGCTGCTCTTCCCGACTTTCCGGAGCTCGGGAATGCGGAGCTGCTGCTGCTTCCCGAGCCGGGAATGCTCCTGGAAAACCCTGGGAAATGGCAGAGGGTGTGGGGGAACGCAGGGAATAAACTCCGGGAGAAGGAGCTGCTCCGAGGGCTGGGAAAACTGGGAATGTTCCCCTGGAGAAGGGAAGGATCCAGGGAGAGCTTCCAGCACATTCCGGGGCCTGAAGGGGCTCCAGGAGAGCTGGAGAGGGACTGGGAAAGGAGAAGCGCTGGGAATTTGGGAATAATGGATCGTGCTGGGATTCATCCCGGTTTTCCAGGCAGGATTGGCTTGGGGGAGGTCGGACCGGGAATTCTGGGAAATCCTGGAATTCCAAGGCATGGAAAACCCATTCCCACTGTGGGAACCCCACTGGGGGTGGGATCCACATCCTCGGGAATAGGGAAGGGAAATGGGAATGATGAGAGGAGAAGGATTCGTGGATCTCGGGAAGGATCCGGAACCTCTGGATCAGCAAATCCCATTCCCAACCTCCCTCCTGGCTCCCCCCGATCCCGAATTTCTGCTGAGGCCGAGAATTCCTCGGGAACATTTCCCCGGCTCCGTGCGTTCCCTCCCTTTCCCGTTCCCTCTGATTGCCGCTATTTTTTCCAAGGAATGCTTGATTGGAGCCGGAATGACGGGATAATGACGGGAATAAAAGCCGGATAATTTCCCAAATCAGCTCCACAGCTGGAGCCGGCGGAGCGGGAGCGGCTCCGGGGGCTCGTTCCCGGATCCATCCGGAGCCATTCCCGGTGCTCATTCCCGGATCCATCCGGAGCCATTCCCGGTGCTCATTCCCAGATCCATCCAGAGCAGCTCCCAGTGCTCATTCCTGGATCCATCCGGATCCATTCCAGCTCCTGGTGCTGATTCCCAAATCCATCTGGGGCAGGAAGAACTCCCAGATTCCCGGATCCACCCAGAGCAGCTCCCGGTGCTCATTCCCGGATCCATCCGGAGCCATTCCAGCTCCCAGGGCTGATTCCTGGATCCATCTGGATTCGTTCCTGGTGCAGCTTCCCAGATCCATCCAGATCCATTCCCGGTGCTCATTCCCGGATCCATCCAGATCCATTCCAGCTCCCAGTGCTGATTCCTGAATCCATCTAGGGCAGGAAGAGCTCCTGGATTCCCGGATCCATCCAGATCCATTCCTGGTGCTCATTCCCAGATCCATCCGGATCCATTCCCGGTGCTCATTCCCAGATCCATCCAGAGCAGCTCCCAGTGCTCATTCCTGGATCCATCCGGAGTCATTCCAGCTCCCGGTGCTGATTCCCGAATCCACCTGGGGCAGGAAGAACTCCTGGATTCCCGGATCCATCCTGAGCAGCTCCCAGTGCTCATTCCTGGATCCATCCGGATTCGTTCCTGCTGTGGCTTCCCGGATCCATCCAGATCCATTCCAGCTCCCAGTGCTCATTCCCAGATCCATCTGGGGCAGGAAGAGCTCCCAGATTCCTGGATCCATCCAGAGCCATTCCCAGTGCTGATTCCTGGATCCAACCAGACCAGGAGCAGCTCCCGGTGCTGATTCCCAGATCCATCCAGGGCAAGAAGCTCCCAGATTCCTGGATCCATCCGGAGCCATTCCCGGTGCTCATTCCCGTCTCCATCCAGAACTTCTCCCAGTGCTGATTCCTGGATCCGTCCGGATCCATTCCTGCTCCCGGTGCTGATTCCCGAATCCATCTAGGGCAGGAAGAACTCCTGGATTCCTGGATCCATCTGGATCCATTCCCGGTGTTGATTCCCGGATCCATCCAGAGCCATTCCCGGTGCTGATTCCCGGATCCATCCGGATCCATTCCTGGTGCTCATTCCCAGATCCATCCGGATCCATTCCCGGTGTTCATTCCCAGCTCCATCCGGAGCTTCTCCCGGTGCTGATTCCCGGATCCGTCCGGATCCATTCCAGCTCCCAGGGCTGATTCCCGAATCCATCTGGGGCAGGAAGAGCTCCTGGATTCCCGGATCCATCTGGATCCATTCCCGGTGCTCATTCCCGGATCCATCTGGAGCTGCAACAGCTCCCAGTGCTGATTCCCAGATCCATCTGGAGCCATTCCAGCTCCCGGTGCTGATTCCCAAATCCATCCGGTGCTGATTCCTGGCTTCATCCAGAGCTTCTCCCGGTGCTGATTCCCAGATCCATCCGGAGCCATTCCTGGTGCCAATTCCCGGATCCATCCAGGGCAAGAAGCTCCCAGATTCCTGGATCCATCCGGATCCATTCCCGGTGCTCATTCCCAGATCCATCCGGAGCCATTCCCGGTGCTCATTCCCGGCTCCATCCAGAGCTTCTCCCAGTGCTGATTCCCGAATCCATCTGGGGCAGGAAGAATTCCTGGATTCCCGGATCCATCCAGAGCAGCTCCTGGTGCTGATTCCCGGATCCATCCGGAGTCACTCCAGCTCCTGGGGCTCATTCCTGGATCCATCCGGATCCATTCCCAGGGCTGATTCCCGGATCCATCCGGAGTCATTCCAGCTCCAGGAGCTGATTCCCAGATCCATCCGGAGCAGGAAGAGCTCCTGGATTCCTGGATCCATCCAGAGTCATTCCAGCTCCTGGGGCTCATTCCTGGATCCATCCGGATCCATTCCCGGGGCTGATTCCCGAATCCATCTGGGGCAGGAAGAATTCCTGGATTCCCGGATCCATCCGGATCCATTCCCGGTGCCGATTCCCGGATCCATCCGGATCCATTCCCAGTGCCAATTCCCGGATCCATCCGGATCCATTCCCGGTGCCGATTCCCGGATCCATCCGGATCCATTCCCAGTGCCAATTCCCGGATCCATCCGGAGCCATTCCCGACCCTCATTCCCTACCCGGATCCGGGACTCCCTGCGGAAATCCCTGCTGGAATTCCAGCCCTCTCCAGGCCCTGTGGGATGAGGATGGGAAGCGTTGGAAGGGAGGAGGAAAAAATTGGGAATGGCTGAAGGAGAAACGGCGAATCCAGAGGGGATTTATCCCTGTTCCCAACTTTCTGACAGGATCCGAGGTGGGGTCGGGATCTGCTGCCGGGAATGAGCCCCGGGAAAAGAGGGAACGGCCTCGGGCTGGGCCAGGGCAGGCTCAGGGGGGAAATTTGGGAATTTCCCCATGGAAAGGGCGCTCAGGCCTTGGAACTGCCCAGGGAGGTTTGGAGCCGCCATCCCTGGAGGTGCCCAAGGAATTCCTGGAGGTGGAGCCATTCGGGATTTGGGAATCCAGAGCGGAAAAATTCCGGAATTTGGGTGTCCAGAGTTGGGAAATTTGGAATTTGGGCATTGAAAGTGGGGAAATTGGGGAAATTGGGTGTCCAGAGTGGGAAAATTCAGGAATTTGGGCATCCAGAGTGGGAAAAATTGGGAATTTGGGTATTGAGAGTGGAAAAATTTGGGAATTTGGGTGTCCAGAGTGGGAAAAATCAGGAAATTGGGAATCCAGAGTGGGAAGAAATGGGAATTTGGGTATCCAGAGTTGGAAAAATTAGGAATTTGGGTATCCAGAGTGGGACAATTCAGGATTTGGGTGTTGAGAGTGGAAAAATTTGGGAATTTGGGTGTCCAGAGTGGGAAAATTCAGGAATTTGGGGATCCAAAGTGGGAAAAATCGGGAATTTGGGCATCCAGAGTTGGAAAATTTGGGAATTTGGGTATCCAGAGTGGGAAAAATCGGGAAATTGGGAATCCAGAGTGGAAAAAATCTGGAATTTAGGTGTCCAGAGTTGGGAAATTTGGAATTTGGGCATTGAAAGTGGGGAAATTTGGGAATTTGGGTGTCCAGAGTGGGAAAATTCAGGAATTTGGGCATCTAAAGTGGGAAAAATCGGGAATTTGGGCATCCAGAGCAGCACAATTCAGGATTTGGGTGTTGAGAATGGAAAAATTTGGGAATGTGGGTATCCAGAGTGGGGAAAATTGGGAAATTTGGAATCCAGAGTGGGAAAAATTGGAAATTTGGGTGTCCAGAGTTGGAAAATTCAGGATTTGGGCATCCAGAGTGGAAAAATTTGGGAATTTGGGTGTCCAGAGTTGGAAAATTTGGAATTTGGGCATTGAAAGTGGGGAAATTTGGGAATTTGGGTGTCCAGAGCGGGAAAATTCAGGAATTTGGGCATCTAAAATGGGAAAAGTCGGGAATTTGGGCATCCAGAGCGGCACAATTCAGGATTTGGGTGTTGAGAATGGAAAAATTTGGGAATTTGGGTATCCAGAGTGGGGAAAATCGGGAAATTTGGAATCCAGAGTGGAAAAAAATCAGGAATTTGGGTATCCAGAGTGGGAAAATTCAGGAATTTGGGGATCCAGAGTGGAAAAAATTGGGAATTTGGGTATCCAGAGTGGACAGGTTGGGATTTGGGAATCCAGAGTGTGAAAATTCAGGAATTTGGGCATTGAAAGTTGGAAAATCTGGGAATTTGGGCATTGAAATTGGGAAAATTCCGGAATTTGGGTGTCCAGAGTTGGAAAATTTGGAATTTGGGTGTCCAGAGTGGGAAAAATAAGGAATTTGGGCATCCAGAGTTGGAAAATTTAGGAATTCTGGGTATCCAGAGTGGGACAATTCAGGATTTGGGGATCCAGAGTGGAAAAATTCAGGAATTTGGGTGTCCAGAGTTGGAAAATTTGGGAATTTGGGCATTGAAAGTGGGAAAATTCGGGAATTTGGTGTCCAGAGTGGGGCAGTTTGGGAATTTTGGAATTCAGGCATCCAGAGTGGGAAAATTCAGGAATTTGGGTATCCAGAGTGGGAAAATTCAGGATTTGGGAATCCAGAGTGGGAAAAATCGGGAATTTGGGTATCCAGAGTGGAAAATTTGGGAATTTGGGCATTGAAAGTGGGAAAATTTGGGAATTTGGGTATCCAGAGTTGGAAAATTCCGGAAATTGGGCATCCAGAGTGGGACAATTTGGGAATTTGTGCGTCTAAAGTGGGAAAATTCGGAAATTTGGGTGTCCAGAGTGGGATCAATTGGGAATTCGGACATGAGTATGAAAATTCGGGAATTTGAGCACGCAGAGTGTGAAAATCTGGGAACTTTGAGGGATCCAGAGTGTGAAAACCTGGGAATCTCCGCTTCGGCAAAGCAACGAAACCCGCGGCAAACTCGACCTTCCTCAGTTTCCTTCCGGCTCCATTCCCGCCTCCATCCCAAGCTCCGGCTTTTCCCGGGATTCCCCGCTGATCTCCGTATCCCTGTTTTCCGCAGTGCTGAGCATCGGCGAGGGCGGATTCTGGGAAGGCTCCGTGAAGGGCAGGAGCGGCTGGTTCCCGGCGGAATGCGTGGAGGAGGTGCAGATGCGCCAGTACGACGCCAGGCAAGGTCGGTATCCCGGAATTCCGGCCGGGAATTCCGGCGGCGTCCCCGGCGCGCTCCGGCTGGGAGGGAGGGAATTGAGGGAATTGGGTCCCAAGGGATGAGTTCCGGTCGTGGATTCATCATTGGGATCTTCCCGAGGGAATGGAGAGTTTGGGATTGGTTGGGATGGGAGCAGAGGAAAAACTGGGAAAATTGGGATTGGTCAGGCTGGGAAAGGGAAAAATCTGGGATGAGCCAATTGTGGCTTCCAGGACCTGGAGGAGCAGCGGGAAAGATGAAAAGTGGGAATATTTGTATCCCAAGGGATTAGTTCCGGTCGTGGATTCATCCTTGGGATCTTCTGCAGGGAGTTTGGGATTGGCTGGGATGGGATGAAGGAAAAGCTGGGAAAATTGGGATTGGTCAGCCTGGAAAAGGGAAAATCTGGGATGAGCCAATTGTGGCTTCCAGGATCTGGAGCAGCCGCAGGAAACACAAAAAGTGGGAATATTTCCATGGGATGCAGGGGCAGGAGACAGGGAATGGCTTCAGACTCCAGGGATAGATGGGAATTGGATCCCAAGGGATGAGTTCCGGTCATGGATTCAGCATCGGGATCTTCCCGAGGGAATGGAGAGTTTGGGATTGGTTGGGATGGGAGCAGAGGAAAAACTGGGAAAATTGGGATTGGTCAGGCTGGGAAAGGGAAAAATCTGGGATGAGCCAATTGCGGCTTCCAGGACCTGGAGGAGCCACTGGAAACACAAAAAGTGGGAATATTTGTATCCCAAGGGATGAGTTCCGGTCGTGGATTCAGCATCGGGATCTTCTGCAGGGAATGGAGAGTTTGGGATTGGTTGGGATGGGATGAAGGAAAAGCTGGGAAAACTGGGATTGGTCAGCCTGGGAAAGGGGAAAATCCAGGATGAGCCAGTTGTGGCTTCCAGGACCTGGAGGAGCCGCTGGAAACAAAAAATGTGGGAATATTTCCATGGGATAGAGGGGCAGGAGACAGGGAATGGCTTCAGACTCCAGGGATAGATGGGAATTGGATCCCAAGGGATGAGTTCCGGTCATGGATTCAGCATCGGGATCTTCCACAGGGAGTGGAGAGTTTGGGATTGGTTGGGATGGGATGAAGGAAAGACTGGGAAAACTGGGATTGGTCAGCCTGGAAAAGGGGAAAATCCGGGATGAGCCAATTGTGGCTTCCAGGAGCTGGAGGAGCAGCAGGAAAGATGAAAAGTGGGAATATTTGTATCCCAAGGGATTGGTTTGGGCCATGGATTCATCATCGGGATCTTCCACAGGGAATGGGAATGAGGGACCAGAGAATTTGGGATGATGGAGGAGTGGGATCAGAGGAAAAACTGGAAAATTGGGATTGGTCAGCCTGGAAAAGGGGAAATCTGGGATGAGCCAATTGTGGCTTCCAGGACTTGGAAGAAACATGGAAAGTGGGAATATTTGTATCCCAAGGGATCGGTTTGGGTCATGGGTTTATCCTTGGGATCTTCTGCAGGGAGTTTGGGATTGGTTGGGATGGAGCAGAGGAAAAACTGGGAAAACTGGGATTGGTCAGCCTGGAAAAGGGGAAATCCGGGATGAGCCAATTGTGGCTTCCAGGACCTGGAGGAGCCGCAGGAAACACAAAAAGTGGGAATATTTCCATGAGATGGAGGAACAGGAGACAGGGAATGGCTTCAGACTCCAGGGATAGATGGGAATTGGATCCCAAGGGATGAGTTCCGGTCATGGATTCGGCATCGGGATCTTCTGCAGGGAATGGAGAGTTTGGGATTGGTTGGGATGGGATGAAGGAAAAGCTGGAAAATTGGGATTGGTCAGGCTGGAAAGGAGGAAAATCCAGGATGAGCCAATTGTGGCTTCCAGGACTTGGAAGAAACATGGAAAGTGGGAATATTTGTATCCCAAGGGATCGGTTTGGGTCATGGGTTTATCCTTGGGATCTTCTGCAGGGAGTTTGGGATTGGTTGGGATGGAGCAGAGGAAAAACTGGGAAAATTGGGATTGGTCAGCCTGGGAAAGGGGGAAATCTGGGATGAGCCAATTGTGGCTTCCAGGAGCTGGAGCAGCCGCTGGAAAGATGAAAAGTGGGAATATGCCTGGAGGAACGGAGGCTCCAGGGGGATTTGATCCCATTCCAGAATTCCCTGCCCGGAGCCAGCGGGGATCGGGATCTGCTGCCGGGAATGAGCCCCGGGAAAAGAGGGAACGGCCTCGGGCCGGGCCAGGGCAGGCTCAGGGGGGAAATTTGGGAATTTCCCCATGGAAAGGGCGCTCAGGCCTTGGAACTGCCCTGGGAGGTTTGGAGCCGCCATCTCTGGAGGTGCCCAAGGAGTTCCTGGAATTCCACTCAGGGCTGGGATCGATCCCGGCTTGGACTCGGTGCCCTTGGAATTCTTTTCCAGCCTCTGGAATTCTGGGATTCCGCAATTCCCCGCCTGTTCCGCCGCCTGCTCCAGGTGCAGAATAAACGGGAAAATCCCATTCCCAAGGATTAAAGGATCGGGAATCTTCCCGTTAAATGGAATTCATCCAATTCCAAACGCTCCTTGGAACCAGAATTCCTGCCGGGAGGAAGAGGGATCTTCCCACATTCCAAAGGGAATTTTTTTTCCCTCCTTAATTACAACCCAGGCTTAATTCCCAAAAAAAAAAGGAGGATGGGGAGCATTCCTGGTTGTTTTTCCAGAGGTTTTCCAGCATTCCCTGTTCCCGTATTCCTGCTGGGAGAGCTCCTGGAATCCCATCCCATCCCATCCCATCCCTCTGGCTCATTCCCGCTAAATTTAGGCGGATCCGGGATCCATCCGGAGGCTCCGTGAAAGACGCTGCAATTTCTGGGAATCGGGAAGGGAGCGAGGACAGCCCGGAAATCCCGGCTTTTTCTCGGGAATGGGATCCAGGAGGGGTTTGGGAATCAGGGAGGGAGGGAGGGAGGAGGAGGGGCCGGGAGGGATCGGGAATTCCAGATTGGAACGGGGGGAGAATGAGGCGGGAAGAGGGAATTGCTGTGGGAATGGGAAATGCCGGCGCTGGATGAGCTCGTGGAGCTGTCGGGATTGGCCGGAATTTGGGATCATGGCTGGGAATTTGGGATCAGTTGGGAATTTGGGATCAGGGCTGGGATTTGGGATCGGATTTGGGAATTTGGGATCAGTTCTCGGAATTTGGGATCAGGGCTGGGAATTTGGGATTGGCCGGGAATTCAGGATCTGCTCGGAATTTGGGATTGGCTGGGAATTCAGGATCAGGCGGGAATTCAGGATCTGCTGGGAATTCGGGATCTGCTGGAAATTCAGGATCTGCTGGGAATTTGGAGTCAGCTGGGAATTCAGGATCTGCTGGGAATTTGGGATTGGCTGGGAATTTGGGATCAGGGCTGGGAATTCAGGATCAGCTGGGAATTTGGGATCTGCTCGGAATTTGGGATTAGCTGGGAATTCAGGATCAGCCAGGAATTCAGGATCAGCCGAGAATTCGGGATCAGCTGGGAATTCCTTCCTTCCCTCTTTTCCTTCCTCCCTCCCTCGCTGGGAGCTGGAGCTCTCCGGCGCTTCCAGCAGGAATTTTTCCATGGAAAAGGCACTCAGGCCTTGGAAAGGGGCTGCCCATGGAATTCCCATCCCTGGAGGAGTCCAAGGAATTCCAGGAATTCCACTCTGAGCTGGGAATCAGCTTGGAATCGGTGACCTTGGACAGCTTTTCCAACCTCAGCAATTCCCAGGGATTCTCTCCTGGAGCCCCCAAAATCCGGGAAGAGGCTGTGGGAGAGCAGATCCCGGAATTCCCGGAGCATTCCAGGCTCCGCAGCCTCCGGCTCCTTCCCGGATCCCATCCCCGCCATCCCAAATTCCCGGTGGGATGAGGAGGAGACTCCAGCACCGCCCCGAGAGCCCGGGAAGGGAATTTCAGGAATTTTTTCCAAAGGGAAAACATTGGGAATGAGGAAGGACGGGCGGTGGTGGGAATGGAGGATCCTGGCGCGGATCCGTCGGGAGGAAGAGCCCGGGAAGGGAAATTCGGGATCTGCGGCAGCCGCATCCCAACAATCCCATCCCGGAGCCTCATCCCGATCCGGGGAATCCTGGACTTTCCTGGAGCGGGCCTGGCCTGGAGGGGAAGGAAAAATTCCCAGCCCGGCAGCGCCTGGAGGGAATCCAGAGGGGATAAATCCGGGATTGGGGGCGCTGCTGGGATTGTGGGAGATTTCCCTTCCCTCCTCTCCCTCCTTTCCCTCCTTTCCCTGTTTTCCTCTTTTCCCTCCTTTCCCTCTTTTCCGTTTTTCCTTCTTTTTTTCCTTTTCCTTTTCCCTCTTTTCCCTCTTTTCCCTGTTTCCCTCCTTTCCCTCTTTTCCCTTTTTTTCCTCTTTTCCCTCTTTTCCCTCTTTTCCCTCTTTTCCCTGTTTCCCTCCTTTCCCTTTCCCTCTTCTCCTCCTTCCCTCTTTCCCTCTTTTCCTCCTTCTCCTCCTTCTTTCCTTTCCCTCCTTTCCCTTTTTTCCTCCTTTTCCTATTCCTCCCCTCTTTTCCCTCTTTTCCCTCTTTTCCTTCTTCTCCTCCTTTCCCTCCTTTCCCTCTTTTCCGTTTTTCCTTCTTTTTTCCCTTTTCCCTCTTTTCCCTCTTTTCCTTCTTTTCCCTCTTTTCCCTCTTTTCCCTCCTTCTCCTCCTTCCCTCTTTTCCTCCTTTTCCCCCTTTTCCCTCCTTTCCCTCTTTTCCCTCCCCTCCCTCCCTCTCCCATTTCCCACAATTCCCACCCTTCCCACGCTCCGGCCATTCCAAGCTTTTCCCAGCCGCTTTTCCCGCTTTTCCAGACCTTTCCCGGCCTCTCTCTCTCCCGTCCCTCATTCCCACCGGGAATCGTTCCTGGATCGGCTCCGCAGCTGCTCCCTGCTGCCGTCCCCTGGTGCCGAGCGGGAGCTTCCCAAGCTTCCTCTTTTCCTTGGAATTTCCCTCTGGAATCACAGCCGGGAACCCCTCGGAATGGGACAGGACCAGTGAGGATTTTCCAGGCTGATCCGGGTGCAGAATTCCCAAATTTTATTCCATGTGCTGCTGTCCCCTGGTGCCGAGCGGGAGCTTCCCAGGCTTCTCGTTTTCCTTGGAATTTCCTTCTGGAATCAGAGCTGGGAACCCCTTGGAGCGCTGAGGATTTTCCCAGCCTGATCCAGGGAATTTCCTGCTCATTCCCGGATTTTATTCCATGTGCTGCCATCTCCCGATCCCTGTGGGAGCTTCCCGGGCTGCTCCTTTTCCTTGGAATTTCCCTCTGGAATCGGAGCCGGGAACCCCTCGGAGCAGGGTGGGCGCAGACGGGATTTTCCAGGCTGATCCAGGCCAAGAATTCCCAGATTTTATTCCATGTGCTGCCGTTACCCCGGAGCTTCCCAAGCTTCCTCTTTTCCTTGGAATTTCCCTCTGGAATCAGAGCCGGGAACCCCTCGGAATGGGACGGGACCAGTGAGGATTTTCCAGGCTGATCCGGGTGCAGAATTCCCAAATTTTATTCCATGTGCTGCCATCCCCTGGTGCCGAGCGGGAGCTTCCCGGGCTCCTTTTCCTTGGAATTTCCCTCTGGAATCAGAGCCGGGAACCCCTCGGAATGGGGTGGGAGCGCTGAGGATTTTCCAGGCTGATCCAGGGAATTTCCTGCTCATTCCCAGATTTTATTCCATGTGCTGCTGTTTCCTGATCCCTGTGGGAGCTTCCTGGGCTTCTCCTTTTCCTTGGAATTTCCCTCTGGAATCGGAGCCGGGAACCCCTCGGAATGGGACAGGACCAGTGAGGATTTTCCAGGCTGATCCAAGCCGAGAATTCCCAAATTTTATTCCATGTGCTGCCATCTCCTGATCCCTTTGGGAGCTTCCCAAGCTTCCTCTTTTCCTTGGAATTTTCCTCTGGAATCGGAACCAGGAACCCCTCGGGGCACTGAGGATTTTCCCAGCCTGATCCAGGGAATTTCCTGCTCATTCCCAGATTTTATTCCATGTGCTGCCATCTCCTGATCCCTGTGGGAGCTTCCCGAGCTTCCTCTTTTCCTTGGAATTTCCCTCTGGAATCGGAGCCGGGAACCCCTCGGAATGGGACGGGACCAGTGAGGATTTTCCAGGCTGATCCAAGCAGAGAATTCCCAAATTTTTGTTCCATGTGTTGCTGTCACCCAGTGCCGAGCGGGAGCTTCCCGGTCTTCTCCTTTTCCTTGGAATTTCCCTCTGGAATCGGAGCCGGGAACCCCTCGGAGCAGGGTGGGCGCAGACGGGATTTTCCAGGCTGATCCAGGCCAAGAATTCCCAGATTTTATTCCATGTGCTGCCGTTACCCCAGAGCTTCCCAAGCTTCCTCTTTTCCTTGGAATTTCCCTCTGGAATCAGAGCCAGGAACCCCTCGGATCAGAGTGGCCTCAGTGAGGATTTTCCAGCCTGATCCAAGCCGAGAATTCCCAAATTTTATTCCATGTGCTGCCATCTCCCGATCCCTGTGGGAGCTTCCCAAGCTTCCTCTTTTCCTTGGAATTTCCCTCTGGAATCGGAGCCGGGAACCCCTCGGAGCGCTGAGGATTTTCCAGGCTGATCCAGGGAATTTCCTGCTCATTCCCGTCTTTTTTTCCATGTGCTGCCGTTACCCGGGAGCTTCCCAAGCTTCCTCTTTTCCTTGGAATTTCCCTCTGGAATCAGAGCCGGGAACCCCTCGGAATGGGGTGGGAGCAGTGAGGATTTTCCAGGCTGATCCAAGCAGAGAATTCCCAGATTTTATTCCATGTGCTGCCATCTCCTGATCCCTGTGGGAGCTTCCCAAGCTTCTCCTTTTCCTTGGAATTTCCCTCTGGAATCGGAGCCGGGAACCCCTCGGAATGGGGTGGCCTCAGTGAGGATTTTCCAGGCTGATCCGGGTGCAGAATTCCCAAATTTTATTCCATGTGCTGCCATCCCCTGGTGCCGAGTGGGAGCTTCCCGGCCTTCTCCTTTTCCTTGGAATTTCCCTCTGGAATCAGAGCCGGGAACCCATCGGAGCAGGGTGGCCTCAGTGAGGATTTTCCAGGCTGATCCAAGCAGAGAATTCCCAAATTTTTATTCCATGTGCTGCCATCTCCCGATCCCTGTGGGAGCTTCCCAGGCTGCTCCTTTTCCTTGGAATTTCCCTCTGGAATCGGAGCCGGGAACCCCTCGGAGCGCTGAGGATTTTCCAGGCTGATCCAGGGAATTTCCTGCTCATTCCCGTCTTTTTTTCCATGTGCTGCCGTTACCCGGGAGCTTCCCAAGCTTCCTCTTTTCCTTGGAATTTCCCTCTGGAATCAGAGCCGGGAACCCCTCGGAATGGGGTGGCCTCAGTGAGGATTTTCCAGGCTGATCCAAGCGGAGAATTCCCAGATTTTATTCCATGTGCTGCCATCCCCTGGTGCCGAGTGGGAGCTTCCGAGGCTCCTTTTCCTTGGAATTTCCCTCTGGAATCAGAGCCGAGAACCCCTCGGAGCGCTGAGGATTTTCCCAGCCTGATCCAGGGAATTTCCTGCTCATTCCCAGATTTTATTCCATGTGCTGCCATCTCCTGATCCCTGTGGGAGCTTCCCGAGCTTCCTCTTTTCCTTGGAATTTCCCTCTGGAATCACAGCCGGGAACCCCTCGGAATGGGACAGGACCAGTGAGGATTTTCCAGGCTGATCCGGGTGCAGAATTCCCAAATTTTATTCCATGTGCTGCCATCCCCTGGTGCTGAGCGGGAGCTTCCCGGGCTCCTTTTCCTTGGAATTTCCCTCTGGAATCAGAGCCAGGAACCCCTCGGAATGGGGTGGGAGCAGTCGGGATTTTCCAGGCTGATCCAAGCTGAGAATTCCCAAATTTTATTCCATGTGCTGCCGTCCCCTGGTGCCGAGCGGGAGCTTCCCGGGCGCCTTTTCCTTGGAATTTCCCTCTGGAATCAGAGCTGGGAGCCCCTTGGAATGGGGTGGGATTTTCCAGCCTGATCCAAGCCGAGAATTCCCAAATTTTATTCCATGTGCTGCCATCTCCCGATCCCTGTGGGAGCTTCCCAGGCTGCTCCTTTTCCTTGGAATTTCCCTCTGGAATCAGAGCCGGGAACCCCTCGGAATGGGGTGGGAGCAGTGAGGATTTTCCAGGCTGATCCAAGCAGAGAATTCCCAGATTTTATTCCATGTGCTGCCATCTCCTGATCCCTGTGGGAGCTTCCCAAGCTTCCTCTTTTCCTTGGAATTTCCCTCTGGAATCAGAGCCGGGAACCCCTTGGAATGGGGTGGGCGCAGTGAGGATTTTCCAGGCTGATCCAGGGAATTTCCTGCTCATTTCCCTTGGGATCGGTGCCGGGGATTTTTAGGGGATGGCACCTCCCTCATTCCCAATTTTCCTCCTAATTCCCAAATTCCCAAAGATCTGGAAACCTCCAGGGAATTCCCGGGATCATTCCCATCAATCCTTTGGGAGCTGCTCCCATCCCTGCTGCTCCCTTGGGATCGGTGCCGGTGCCTCCCTCATTCCCAATTTTCCTCCTAATTCCCGAATTCCCAGAGATCCAGAGACCTCCAGGAGAGCAGGGAATTCCTGGGATCATTCCCATCAATCCCATGGATATTCCCATCCCTGCTGCTCCCTCGGGATCGGTGCCAGGAATTTCTGGGAGATGGCGCCTCCCTCATTCCCAATTTTCCTCATAATTCCCAAATTCCCAAAGATCTGGAAACCTCCAGGGAATTCCCGGGATCATTCCCGGCTCTTCCCATCCATTCCGAGGCAGGAAAAGCACGGAAGCAGCGCGGGAATGTGGCTGCTCCCTCGGGATCGGTGCCGGTGCCTCCCTCATTCCCATTTTCCTCATAATTCCCAAATTCCCAAAGATCTGGAAACCTCCAGGGAATTCCTGGGATCATTCCCATCAATCCTTTGGGAGCTGCTTCCATCCCTGCTGTTCCCTTGGGATCGGTGCCGGTGCCTCCCTCATTCCCAATTTTCCTCCTAATTCCCAAATTCCCGGAGATCCAGAGACCTCCAGGAGAGCTGGCAATTCCCGGGATCATTCCCAGCTTTTCCATGGGAGCTGCTCCCATCCCTGCTGCTCCCTCGGGATCGGTGCCGGTGCCTCCCTCATTCCCAATTTTCCTCCTAATTCCCAAATTCCCGAGGATCTGGAACCCTCCAGGGAATTCCCGGGATCATTCCCAGCTTTTCCCATCCATTCCGAGGCGGGAAAAGCACGGAAGCAGCGCGGGAATGCGGGATTTGGGCTTTCCATGAGGCTGAGCCTCCTCCGGAATTCCAGCCGGGAATTCCGATGGAATTTCCCCCTGGATGAGTTCTGGGAGCGCCTCCAACATTCCCGGGAATTCCGGATTCCTCCCCCTCCCCCCCCCCGCACGGATTCTCCTCATCCGCGGAGAAATTCCCGCCGGGTGACGGAATTCCCGGGTTTTGTGGAGCCGGGAAAAGCCAGGAAAAGCCGGGAAAAGCCGGGAATAATCCGGGAATAATCTGGGATGTGGATTTTTCCCTGCAGAAACCAGGGAAGACCGGACCAAGCGGCTTTTCCGGCACTACACCGTGGGATCCTACGACACCTTCACCTCGCACAGGTAAGGAGCCGGGAATTCCGGGAATTCCGGGAATTCTGGGAACACCAGGAACACCGGGAATTCTCGTTCCCATGGAAAAGCCGCCCTCGTCCTCCCGGAGAGCTCGAATTCCACGGGAAGGGAATTTTTTTCCGGGAGTTTCGGAATTCCCAGTGCTGGGTGAGGCTGAGGGGAGCGGGGGGGGGGGGGGGGGGAGTCCCAGGGGGATCCAAAATCCTGGGAATTCTGGGAATGTGCTCCCGTTCCTGGTTTGTGTCCCGATGGCGAATCCAACGTTCCGGAGAAGTCTGGGAATTGTTTCCCATTCCTGGCTCATTTTCCGATGGAGAATCCAAGGCTTTCGAGAATTCTGGGAATGTTTCCTGTTCCTGCCTTGTTTCCCAATGGAGAATCCAAAGTTTGGGAATTGTTTCCCATTCCTGGCTCGTTTTCCGATGGAGAATCCAAGGTTCTGGAGAATTCTGGGAATGTGCTCCCATTTCTGGCTCATCCCGGTGGAGGATCCAAGGTTCTGGAAAAGTTTGGGAATTCCCATTCCTGGCTCACGTCCCAGTGATGGATCCAACATTCCAAAGAAGTTTGGGAATTGTTTCCCATTCCTGGCTCGTTTCCCAGGGAAGAATCCAAAACTCTGGAGAATTCTGGGAATGTTTCCCATTCCTGGCTCAGTTCCCAGTGGAGGATCTGAGGTTCTAGAAGAGTTTGGGAATTCCCATTCCCGGCTCCTGTCCCAGCAGAGAATCCCAGGTTCCGGAAAAGTTTGGGAATGTTTTGCATTCCCGGCTGGGACAGCAGGGAGACGTTCCTGGATTGTGCCTTGTCCGGTTGGATCCGGGAATGGGAATGGGAATGGGAATGGGAACAGTCGGATCCAGGAATGGGAACAGGAATGGGAATGGGACTGGGAATGGGAACAGCCGGATCTGGGAATGGGAATGGGAATGGGAACGGGAACGGTCGGATCCGGGAATGGGAATGTTCGGATCCAGGACTGGGAATGGGAATGGGAACAGTCAGATCCGGGAATGGGAATGTTCGGATCCAGGAATGGGAATGGGAATGGGAATGGGAACGGTCGGATCCAGGACTGGGAATGGGAATGGGAACAGTCGGATCCAATTTA
>JACSVZ010000015.1:966930-1071421 GCA_014706295.1 Lycocorax pyrrhopterus obiensis
AAGGGGAGATTTGGCCCCCTACAGGATGGGATTTGGTAATCGTCCAGTTTGGAGGAAGGGGGAGGGATAAAGTGATTCCCCAGGATGGATTTGGTTCCCAGGATGGAATTGGTTGTCTCCCCAGGATGGGATTGGTCTCAGGACGGGGACTTGGTTTCCTTCCCTCCAAGAGGGGGTAAGGATTTTATTCCCAGGGGATGGAGGCAGTTTAGGTGATTTTTATTTTGTCCAGGATGGGATGTGAGCTCCTCAGATTGGATTTGGCTGTCTCCCAGATGGAGATTTGGATCTCGCGAGGAGGTCAATGGGATTGATTCTGAGTTTGTGTCAGGATTTTGTCCTCGATGGGGTCATCTATTTGGTTTATCCAGATGGGATGGTCAGATAATTTCAGCCCTCCTGGATGGGATTTGGTCACCTCGGATGGATTGTTCCCCCAGGATGGATTTTGTTGCCTCCAGGTTGGATTGGGTTCTCCAGGATAGGATTTGGTCCCTCAGGATGGGATTTGGTATCTCCAGTTTGGGATTTGATTCCCCAGGATGGGATTTGGTGTTTCCAGGATGGATTTGGTCCCTCCAGGATGGGATGTGGTATCTCCAGGATGGAATTTCACCCTCCTGGATGGAATTTGGTTCCCCAGGATGGATTTTGGTGCCTCCAGGATGGAATTTGGTGCTCCCAGGCCTTCCTGGTGACCCAGCTCTGCCAGGGCTTCTCCTACAGCTGGACCTGGAATTCCAGCTGGGAATTGTGGAGGAATTGAAGCCCAGGAAATCCCAATTCCCCCACCGGAGCTGTGGTGGCTCCTCAGGGGGTTCCAATGGTGCTTCCCGGGATTCCAAGTCCGGAGCTTTGGCGGGAACGGCCGAACCTCCCGGTCAGGGAATTCCCCTCATTCCCAGCGGGAACTTCCTGGATTTAATTCCAGACCTTTGGATTTGGTTCTCCCGTCGGATGGGAGACTCCTCCCGTCGGATTTCCTCCCTGGGAGGGCATTCGGGGATGGATTTTCCATGATTTCCAGACCTGGAGCTTTCCCTGGATCTGGCTGGGGTCGGTTTGATCCCAAGGTGGTTTTGGGAATGGCTGAGCGCTGGGAGAGGTGGATGAGGATTCCCAGGATTTCCCGGGAGCAGGGATGTCCTTCTCCTCCTCCTTCTCCATTCCCAGGGTTCCAATCCTGGGAGAAGAATTCCCAAGGCTGGGCTGGCCGGGGCTTGGAGCAGCCTGGGATAGCGGGAGGTGTCCAAGGGCTGGAATGGGATGGGATTTAAGGTCCCTTCCCGCCCAAACCATTCCAGGATTCCGGAGCCAGGGGAGGCTCCGGTGCTCCCAACACCAGGAGGACGTGGAAATGCCGGAGCAAATCCGGAGGCTGAGAAAGGATTGGATCAGCTTCCCTCTGGAGCCGGGATGGGAAAACCGGGAATGTTCCCCTGGAGAAGGGAAGGATCCAGGGAGAGCTTCCAGCACATTCCAGGGCCTGAAGGGGCTCCAGGAGAGCTGGAGAGGGACTGGGGACAAGGGCTGGAGGGACAGGACACAGGGAATGGCTTCCCAGTGCCAGAGGGCAGGGATGGATGGGATCCTGGGAATTGGGAATTGCTGGCTGGGCTGGAATTCCCAGAGCAGCTGTGGCTGCCCCTGGATCCCTGGAATGTCCAAGGAAAGTTTGGAGCAGCCTGGGATGGTGGTGGGAGGTGCCCCTGTGTCCCTTTGTCCCCTCCTGGACGAAATTCTGCTCCCAGAATTTATTCCATAGGGAGACAATTCCTAATTCCAGAGCATTTCCGCATTTGCCGAATCCTTCAGGCTCCGGCGGCGCTTCCCAAATCCTGGATCACGACGTGATCTCCCTGTGGGCTTGTGGCTCCCAGCCCACGGAAAACGCGGGGCCTGGAATGACACATGGATAACTCAGGGCTTGGATTGGGATGGGATGGGATGGGATGGGATGGGATCCATAGGATTGGTGGGATTTGCTCCGTGGAATTTCTCCCAGAGAATCCATGGCTGCCCCTGGATCCCTGGAAATGTCCAAGGCCAGGCTGGACAGGGCTTGGAGCAGCCTGGGATAGCGGGAGATGAAATCCTGGAAGGATCCCGAAGGATTTGGAGAGCACTCCGATGTTCCATTGGAACGTTTAAAAATAGGGATGAGTTGTCAACCGTTTGCCACTTTTCCCGGGAAAGGCAGAAACCGTGGAAAGCCGTTGGTGGGAAGCATCTGAGATGCTTCAGCACATGGAGAAATGTCAGGGAAAGGTTCCCTGCGTGCGATCCGTGCTGGAGTGGAAAAATCCCGCCCAAAAGATGGGAATAAACGGATAAAGCAGGAGAAGTCTCGGATCTGGGTGGAATCGGAGGCTTGGATTTGGCGGGAAGGGAGGGGGACGTTGGGAATTTTGCTGGAGGGACATCCAAGGAGAGGCCACCGGGGTCATCCTGGGGCTCTGGGCTCCGTCAGCTCCTAAAAATTCGATTTTCTGGGATAATTTGTAGGGACGAGAATTCCTCCTGGCTCTTGATCCAGCCCAAAAGGGTTGGGATGGAATTCCCAGAAAAGCTGTAGTTGCTCCATCCCTGGAATGTCCAAGGAAAGGCTGGAGCAGCCTGGGATCGTGGGAGGTGCCCAGGGGTTGGAATTGGATGGGATTTGAGGTCCTTCCCACCCAAACCAGCCCGGGATTCTGGAATGACGGGATCCTTGCCCATGGAATGCTGGCGGTGCCTCGGGAAGGGCCCGCGAGCCCCCCCTGGGCTGGGCAGGGGCTGCCAGGGATCCGTGCAGGGAGAGCCCGGGAAAAGCGGGATCCGCGCCGGGATCGGGGCCGGGGGAGCTTTGCTGGGATGCGGGCGGGGATCGGGAATGTCCTTGTGGCTCTGCACAGCTCCCGCCCGGAGCCAGCGGGGATCGGGATCTGCTGCCGGGAATGAGCCCCGGGAAAAGAGGGAACGGCCTCGGGCTGGGCCAGGGCAGGCTCAGGGGGGAAATTTGGGAATTTCCCCATGGAAAGGGCGCTCAGGCCTTGGAACCACCCAGGGAGGTTTGGAGCCGCCATCCCTGGAGGTGCCCAAGGAATTCCTGGAGGTGGCGCTCGGTGCCTGGCTGGGGTTTTCCGTGGAATCTTGGAATGGTTTGGGTGGGAAGGGGACCTTAAATCCCATCCCATTCCAGCCCCCGGGCGCCTCCCACTGTCCCAGGCTGCTCCAAGCCCCAATGTCCAGCCTGGCCTTGGGCACTTCCAGGGATCCAGGAGCAGCCACAGCTGCTCTGGGAAGCCCGTCCTGACCTATCCATGATTTTTGTTGCCCATGACAATCTGGGATTGGGATGTCTGGAGCTTCTCCCGAATCCGTTTCAGGTGATTCCAGTCCTATAAATCCCAGAAAGGAATTTTGCTTCCTGATCCAAAGCAGGAGCAGGTCTCTGCTTTTCCTTCTCGGAAAACCAGGACCAGCCTCTGGAAAAGGCACGGTTGGCGCCCATGGGAGGTTCAGGCTGGATATTGGGATAATTCCTCATGGAAAAGTCTTGGAATAGGTGCCCAGGGCAGGGTTGGAGTCCCCGTTCCTGGAGGGATTGAAATCCATGTGGATGTGGCACTTGGGGACACGGATCAGAGCTGGGAATGGTTGGATCCGATGTTTTCCAAGGGATTTTCCAACCCAAACCATTCCCTGGTTCTCCGACTCGTGCTGGACACAACTCCCGGGATGTTCCCGCTGTGGGAATGGGGTTCTCTGGGATGGTCGGAGCAGCTTTTCCAGCCAGGAATGGGATTCCCACCTCCCCGAGGTCCATCCATGGGTATCCCAGTATTCCTGAGCTCCGGCTCTGCCGTGGGAATCTGGGAAGGGCAGAGGGACACAGCTGGATGGGATTTGTCCTTCACTTCCTGGGAAAAGGGCCCTGGACACGGGAAGAGGGAATTTTTCCCTCCTGGCTTTGTTCTGGGATGTTGTTCCCATCCCAAGTGGAGGAGAATTCCAGGACATTGTGATTCCCACATGGATCCGGGAATCTCACAACCCCAGGAGGCCCCGGGGCTGTCCCAGAGCTGGAATTGGTGCGTTTTTCCAGGGAATTGATGGAGTCGCCATCCCTGGAAGCGTCCGAAGAACTGTGGGTGCTGCACTTGGGAATGCGGGGCAGGAGCAGCTTTGGGAGCGCTGGGAATGGTTGGATCCGATGTTCTCCAGGAGATTTTCCAACCCAAATGGCTCCGTGATTCCATCATTAATTCCATCACTGATTCCATCATTGATTCCGTCTTGGATTCTATCTTGGATTTCGTCGTTGATTCCATAATTGGTTCCGTCTTGAATTCCATCATCGATTCCACCTTGGATTCTGTTTCTTATTCCTTCATTGATTCCATCTTGGATTCCTTCATTGGTTCCATCATTGGTTCCATCATGGATTCCATCACTGATCCCTTCATTGATTCCATCATGGATTCCACCTTGGATTCCTTCATGGATTCCATCTTGGGCTCCATCTTGGATTCCTTCATTGATTCCATCATGGATTCCACCTTGGATTCCTTCATGGATTTCATCTTGGGCTCCACCTTGGATTCCTTCATTGATTCCATCTTGGATTCCATCTTGGATTCCTTCATTGATTGCATCATGGATTCCATCTTGGATTCCTTCATTGGTTCCATCATGGATTCCATCATGGATTCCATCACTGATCCCTTCATTGATTCCATCATGGATTCCACCTTGGACTTCTTCATTGATTCCATCTTGGGCTCCATCTTGGATTCCATCATTGATTCCATCATTGATTCCATCATTGATTCCATCATGGATTCCATCATGGATTCCTTCATTGATTCCTTCGCTGATTCCATCATTGATTCCATATTGGGTTCCATCTTGGATTCCTTCATTGATTCCATCATGGATTCCATCTTGGATTCCATCATGGATTCCATCTTGGATTCCTTCATTGATTCCATCACTGATTCTGTCATGGATTCCATCCTTGATTCCTTCATTGATTCCTTCATTGATTCCTTCATTGATTCCAGCATTGGTTCCTTCACTGATTCCATCATTGATTCCATCATTGGTTTCTTCATTAATTCCATCTTGGATTCCGTATTGGATTCCTTCATTGATTCCTTCACTGATCCCATCATTGATTCCTTCACTGATTCCATCATTGATTCCTTCGCTGATTCCATCATTGGTTCCATATTGGACTCTGTCATTGGTTCCATCTTGGATTCCTTCATTGATTCCATCATTGATTCCATTATTGTTTCCTTCATTGATTCCAGCATTGATTCCTTCATTGATTCCATCATTGATTCTGTCATGGATTCCAGCATTGATTCCTTCATTGATTCCATTTCTGATTCCATCATTGATTCTATTATTGATTCCATCATTGGTTCCTTCATTAATTCCATCCTTGGTTCCATCATCGATTCCTTCTTTGATTCCATTGTTGATTCCGTTGGTGATTCCATCATTGATTCCGTCTTGGACTCCATCATGGATTCCATCATTGATTCCATCTTGGTTTCCATGATTGATTCCACTTTGGATTCCATCATTGGTTCCATCTTGGATTCCTTCATTGATTCCTTCACTGATTCCATCATTGGTTCCATATTGGATTCCATCTTGGATTCCTTCATTGATTCCAGCATTGATTCCATCATTGATTCCGTCATGGATTCCAGTATGGATTCCAGTATTGATTCCTTCATTGATTCCATCATTGATTCCGTTTTGGATTCCATCATTGATTCCATCATGGATTCCATCTTGGATTCCATCATTGATTCCATCTTGGATTCCATCATTGATTCCAGCGTTGATTCCATCCAATTCCATCACCGAGGTGGGAATCAGGCTCTGCTCCCAGGGAGCAGGGACAGGACATGGGGACACACCCTCAAGCTGTTCCAGGGGATCTCCAGGTTGGATAACGGGAAAATTCCTGGAAAAGCCTTTTCCAGCCCTGGCGTTGCGGTGGAATCCCCATTCCTGGTGGGATTTCAGATCCACGTGGATGCGGCTCCTGGGGATGTGGATCAGGGGTGGCCTTGGCAGTTCTGGGAACGGTTGGACTCCGGAGCTTTTCCAACCCGAATAACCCCGTAATTCCATGATTTTATGGAATGCTGTGGACAGGCTGAACCTCCTCTTGTGGAATTTCCTTGGAAATCCCTCAACTTCCCCTTCCCGTTGTGTTTTCCAGCCGAGACCCCGATCGAGGAGTTCACGCCCACGCCGGCGTTCCCAGCGCTGCAGTACCTGGAATCCGTGGATGTGGAAGGAGTCGCCTGGAGAGCGGGATTGCGCACGGGGGACTTTCTGATCGAGGTGAGTCCCGAAATCCTTGTGGAATTCCGGTCCTTTCCCGGGAATTTTGGGATGTGTGACCTCTCCCAGTGCTGGTGAATCCCCTTGGAATTGTGGCTGCTCCGTCCCGTGGAGAGCGCAATGGGATTCAAGGAGATTCCCTGGATTTGTTGGTGCTTTAGGGATTTTCCGGGCTGGAGGAGTTCCCATGGGATGTTCCCGTGGGATTTGCAGTGTCCTGGGATTGGTGGGAACAGGGCAAGGCTGGATTTTGGAAAGGTGGAAAAAAAGGTTTTCCAGTCCAGGGAAATCCAAGGAATGGTCCAGGGGATGGTCAGGGATTGGATCCGAGCGGTGCTTTGGTTGGAAAGGGATCATGGGAAGTCAGATTCCCATGGAAATGTGCGGAGTATTGGGATTGGGATGGATCCTGCCAGGCTGGGAGAGCTGGGAATGTTCCCCTGGAGAAGGGAAGGATCCAGGGGGAGCTTCCAGCACATTCCAGAGCCTGAAGGGGCTCCAGGAGAGCTGGAGAGGGAGTGGGGACAAGGGCTGGAGGGACAGGACACAGGGAATGGCTTCCCAGTGCCAGAGGGCAGGGATGGATGGGATCTTGGGAATTGGGAATTGCTGGCTGGGCTGGAATTCCCAGAGCAGCCGTGGCTGCCCCTGGATCCCTGGAATGTCCAAGGAAAGGCTGGAGCACCCTGGGATAGCGGGAGATGTCCCTGCCCATGGAATGGGATGGGCTTGGAGGTCCCTTCCCACCCAAACCATTCCAGGATTCCACCTGGGAGGAATCTCCTGCTTTTTCTGTTGCCTGACGTGCTTTGGGTGGGAATCTGATCCCGATTTTCTTCCTGCTGAGGGTTTCCAGGCTCTGTCTCCCTGGAAAGCTGGGAGGAGCCCTGGGACATTCCTGGTCCTGGTTGTCCGGACAGGAGAAGGTTCTGCCTGGAGGAAAACAAAGCCTGGAGGGATTTGGGATGGCTGGAGGCTGCTTTCCATGGGGAAATTCCCAAATTTCCCCCCTGAGCCTGCCCTGGCCCAGCCCGAGGCCGTTCCCTCTTTTCCCGGGGCTCATTCCCAGCAGCAGATCCCGATCCCCGCTGGCTCCGGGCGGGAGCTGTGCAGAGCCACAAGGACATTCCCGATCCCCGCCCGCATCCCAGCAAAGCTCCCCCGGCCCCGATCCCGGCGCGGATCCCGCTTTTCCCGGGCTCTCCCTGCACGGATCCCTGGCAGCCCCTGCCCTGCCCAGGGGGGGCTCGCGGGCCTTTCCCGAGGCACCGCCAGCATTCCATGGGCAAGGATCCCGTCATTCCAGAATCCCGGCCTGGTTTGGGTGGGAAGGACCTCAAATCCCATCCAATTCCAACCCCTGGGCACCTCCCACGATCCCAGGGCTGCTCCAAACTTTCCTTGGATGCTTCCAGGGATCCAGGGGCAGCCACGGCTGCTCTGGGAATTCCAGCCCAGCCAGGAATTCCCAATTCCCAAGATCCCATCCATCCCTGCCCTCTGGCACTGGGAAGCCATTCCCTGTGTCCTGTCCCTCCAGCCCTTGTCCCCAGTCCCTCTCCAGCTCTCCTGGAGCCCCTTCAGGCCCTGGAATGTGCTGGAAGCTCCCTCTGGATCCTTCCCTTCTCCAGGGGAACATTCCCGGTTTTCCCAGCCTGGATCCAGAGGGGCTCCAGCCCTGGGAGCAGCTCCGGGGCCTCCTCTGGATTCGCTCCAATGGATTCAGGAGCTCTTTAAGGAATTCCCTGAGCTCTTCCCTCCCCGCTGGGAATTGTCCCTTTCCCTCCGAGCTCTGGGAGCTCCTTTTGTCCATGGAATCCAAGTTCAGGATTTTCCTCCTCTCCGCCTTTTCCATGGATAATTTCCCAGCTCCAGCCTCGCGTATTCCCTGAACTTCCTTTTGGGGCCAGTGTGACACCGGGAATGTCCCTGCTCCGGCTCTGGAGCTTCCCGAGGCTTCCCAAAATCCCGGAGCTGTTCCCGTGTGCCTGTCACTGCTTCTCCTCCGAATCCCAGGATCCCTGAGCTTGGAAAAGAATTCCAAGGGCACCGAGCCCAAGCTGGGCCCATCCCCACCTTGTCCCCAGCCCAGAGCTCTGAGTGGAATTCCAGGAATTCCTTGGACACCTCCAGGGATGGGGACTCCAAATCTCTCTGGGCAGCCTCTTCCAAGGCTTGACCACCCTTTCCATGGAAAAATTATCCCAAATTTCCCCCCTGAGCCTCCCCTGGCCCAGCCCGAGGCCGTTCCCTCCGCTCCCGTCCCTGTTCCCTCGGGATGAGGCTCTTGGGGAAGGATGGGAAGGAATCTCCAGGTCTTGGAGCTCCCGATGGAGCTTCAGCACCGGGATGAGGAACCAGGAGCTTCCAGGAGTTCTCCAGGTGTGGATCCAGAGGGATCCAGTGTCCCTCAGGTCATGGAGCTTCCAGGAGTTTTCCAGGTGTGGATCCAGATGGATCCAGAGTCCCCAGGTGTGGATCAGGAGCATCTGGAATTCTCCAGGTGTGGATCCGGAGGGATCTGATGTCCTCCAGGTCATGGAGCTTCCAGGAGATTTCCAGGTTTGGATCAGGAGGGTCTGGAATTCTCCAGGCTTGGATCAGGAGGATCCGGAATCCTCCACATGTTGGACCTTCCAGGAGCTCTCCAGGTGGAATCTGGATTCCCAGGTGTGGATCCAGAGGTCTCCGGTGTCCCCCAGGTCATGGAGCTTCCAGGAGTTCTCCAGGTGTGGATCCAGAGGGGTCCAGAGTCCCCAGGTGTGGATCAGGAGCATCTGGAATTCTCCAGGTGTGGATCCGGAGGGATCCGATGTCCTCCAGGTCATGGAGCTTCCAGGAGTTTTCCAGGTGTGGATCAGGAGCATCTGGAATTCTCCAGGTGTGGATCAGGAGGATCCGGAATCCTCCACATGTTGGAGCTTCCAGGAGTTCTCCAGGTTTGGATCAGGAGGATCTGGAATTCTCCAGGTGTGGATCAGGAGGGATCCGATGTCCCCCAGGTCATGGAGCTTCCAGGAGTTTTCCCGGTGTGGATCCAGATGGATCCAGAGTCCCTCAGGTCATGGAGCTTCCAGGAGTTTTCCCGGTGTGGATCCAGATGGATCCAGAGTCCCTCAGGTCATGGAGCTTCCAGGAGTTTTCCCGGTGTGGATCCAGAGGGATCCAGAGTCCCTCAGGTCATGGAGCTTCCAGAACCTCTCCAGGTGTGGATCCGGAGGGTCTGGAATTCTCCAGGTGTGGATCCGGAGGGTCTGGAATTCTCCAGGCTTGGATCAGGAGGATCCAGAGTCCTCCACACGTCTGAGCTTCCAGGAGTTTTCCAGGTGTGGATCCAGAGGTCTCTGGTGTCCCTCAGGTCATGGAGCTTCCAGAACCTCTCCAGGTGTGGATCAGGAGGATCTGGAATTCTCCAGGTGTGGATCCAGAGGGATCCAGAGTCCTCCAGGTGTTTGAGCTTCCAGGAGCTCTTCAGGTTTGGATCAGGAGGATCTGGAATTCTCCAGGTGTGGATCAGGAGGGTCTGGAATTCTCCAGGCTTGGATCAGGAGGATCCGGAGTCCTCCACACGTCTGAGCTTCCGGGAGTTTTCCCGGTGTGGATCCAGAGGGATCCGGAGTCCTCCAGGTGTTTGAGCTTCCAGGAGCTCTTCAGGTTTGGATCAGGAGGGTCTGGAATTCTCCAGGTGTGGATCCGGAGGGTCTGGAATTCTCCAGGTCTTGGATCAGGAGGGTCCAGAGTCCTCCACACATCTGAGCTTCCGGGAGTTTTCCCGGTGCGGATCCAGAGGGATCCGGAGTTCCCCAGGTATGGATCAGGAGCATCCGGAGTCCCCGCATTCCCTCTGGGAATTGTGTCCCTCCTGGAGCTCTCCCACCCTCGGTGCCGATTCCAGCCCCGAATTCCTTTAGGGAAGGTGCTGGCAGGAATTCTTCCCGGAAAACCAGGAGCAGCCTCTGGAACAGGCACAGTTTAGGCTGGAAAATGGGAAAATTCCTTCCCGGAGGGATTCAGATCCCTGTGGATGTGGAGGAGCTGGATCAGGGGTGGCCTTGGCAGAGCTGGGAATGCTGGGAATGCTGGGAATGCCGGGATTTGATCTCCGAGGGCTTTTCCAACCTCAGGAATTCCACGATCTCATGAAACGCATTCCGGGAATGGCTCCATGAGGCAATTCCTGGTGCCAGTCTGGGACAAGATCCGACCTCTCCGGGGGTGGGATTGGGAAAATCCCACCGGAATTCCCGAGGAAAATCCGGAATTTCCAGCCTTTTGTCTCCCCCCATCCTGGGAGGGTTTAAATCCTGGAATTTTTTCCATGAGGAGCCTGTGGAGAACTTTGGCCGCTTCCACGAGGATTCCACAATTCCTTGAGGATCCGGGTGGGGACTCCCAGGATTTGGGATGCAGACATGGCTGGAAATCCATGGATATTCCCAGGATTTAGGGCCGGATTTTGTCGTTGTCCGGAAGTTTTATTAAAGGAAAAACGGGAATGACCGATCCATGTGGGATCCCAGCATTCCCTGGGGAGGTTTGGATGGAATATTTGGGAATGTTGCTCCATGGGAAAGGTTGGGAAGCTTTGGAAGGGGCGGTGGTGGAGTCAAATTCCTGGGAATGCTCAGAAAACATGGATTTGGGAATGTGGGTTCGTGGTGGTCTTCGAGGGCTTTTCCAACCTCAACAATTCCATGATTTTCTTTGGGAATGAGGAAAAATCCTGCCCTGGGCAGGGGTGGGAATGGGATGATCCAATCCCAACCATTCCGTGATCCCAATTCACAAAATTCCAGGGTTTTTTTAAGGACACGGAGCCCAAAAATCAGGAAGGGGGGGGGGGGGGGAATCCTCCGGGGCAAAAAAATTCCCCCTCTGGAATGTGGGAATGAAGGAGCTCTGAAACATTCCCAGATCCCCCTCCCTGCTGGAAAGGTCAGGAAGCAAAAAAAAAGCAGGAAATGCGGATAATTCCGGCTCCGGAGCGTGGGAGGTTGATAAAAAGGATCCAAGGAAATATCAAAGGCCGGGATTTCAGGATAATCGGGAATTTGGGAGCATCGGGAGCTGGGAAAATTAATTTTAAAAAAAAAAAAAAAAAAAAAAAAAGGAGGAAAGAGGCCGGACCAGCTCCGGGTTTTTTATGGAAATGCTCAAAATTTGGGATATTCTGGTGCGGGGAATAAAAAAAAAAAAAGCAGGAATGTTCTGCTGGGAGTTGGGAACGAATCCGGGGCTTGGATTTCTCCATGAGATGTCTTGGAAGGCGAAGTTTCCCAGTAACCAAGGAGAGAGGAATTCCTAAAAATAACCATTCCCGAATTACCGGGCTCCGAGAGCGGATCCCGAAGATCTCCGGGAGAGCTGCTCGGGAATGGCGCTGAGCCCCGGAATTCCGGAGGGTTGGGATGAGGGTTGGGCTCTCCCGGTTTTCCAGAGGGAGGAAATGGAGGGAAACTGAGGCAGAATCCCGGGAAAGCTCCTGAGTTGCTCCGGAGAGGAGGAATCTCCATCCCAGAATTCCAAGCTTCACATCCCTGTCCCGGGATGGGAGCGAGTGGGAATTATCCCGTGGGAGCAGAGGATGATCCGTGATCCCGGTTCCATGGCCGGGACATTCCCAGGGGCATCCATGACATTCCAAGATGGGATTCCTTAAGGGAATCACGGATCCAGGACATTCCGGGTGCTCCGTTCCCGTCTTCCCAGCATCCAACGCCATCGCTGGAGGGATCCTGGGAATTCCCTGCTGGGATCCCTGGGAATTCCCTGCTGGGATCCATGGATTTGATCCCTGGGAATTCTCTGCTGGGATCCGTGGATTTGATCCCTGGGAATTCCCGTCTGGGATCCATGGATTTGATCCCTGGGAATTCCCTGCTGGGATCCTGGGAATTCCCTGCTGGGATCCATGGATTTGATCCCTGGGAATTCCCTGCTGGGATCCCTGGGAATTCCCTGCTGGATCCGTGGGAATTCCCTGCTGGGATCCGTGGATTTGATCCCTGGGAATTGCCTGCTGAGATCCATGGGAATTCCCTGCTTGGATCCATGGGAATTCCCTGCTTGGATCCATGGATTTAATCCCTGGCAATTCCCGTCTGGGATCCGTGGATTTGCTCCCTGGGAATTCCCTGCTTGGATCCATGGGAATTCCCTGATGGGATCCATGGATTTAATCCCTGGGAATTCCCGTCTGGGATCCGTGGGAATTCCCTGCTGGGATCCATGGGAATTCCCTGCTGGAATCCGTGGATTTACTCTCTGGGAATTCCCTGCTGGGATCCATGGATTTAATCCCTGGGAATTCCCGTCTGGGATCCATGGATTTGATCCCTGGGAATTCCCTGCTTGGATCCATGGATTTGATCCCTGGGAATTCCCTGCTGGGATCCGTGGATTTACTCTCTGGGAATTCCCTGCTGGGATCCATGGATCCGCTCCCTGGGAATTCCATCCCATCCCTCTCCTCTCTCCTCCATGGCTCCCATGGAATCCGGCTCCCGACAATCCGGCGGAGAATTCCTGCTCAGAATTCCTGGTGCTCCCTGCCCCTGGGAATCCTGGAATGGTTGAGGCTGGAAAACCCCTGGATCCCATGGAATTCCCACCCCCAATCCACGTCCCCAAGCGCTGCATCCGCAGGGATTTCAATCCCTCTGGAATGGGAATTCCCGCTGCCCTGGGCCTTTTCCAGTGCTGGATATTCCCAACCTTTCCCAATCCCGATCCTGCTCCAGTTCCACCTTTTCCCCGATCCAGACCCGCTCCCAGCTCCCACCTCTTCCCAATGGAATTTTTCCCGGTTTTTGGCTGTCCTTGGGCACTGATCCCACAGTTTCCAGCTCAGGATCAACTCCAAGAATTCCTTGGAATTGCATCCGTCGGATCCATCCCGCTGGAGGCTCTTCCCTTCTCCCGGATCTCCGCTTTTCCCAACTTTTCCTCGATTTGGGATCCTCCTGGATCTCCTCAACCTCTGGGAATTTTTCATTCCCACCTTTGGATTCGAAGCCACTTTTTCCATGATTTTCCTGGGGATTCGGCTCCTCCCAGGCCCTAAAGCTCCTCTCCGAGGGCCTTTGTGTCCAAAATCCGGGAATTCTTCCCGATTTCTCCGCGTGACCGGGATTCTCCCGCCTGGCTCCGCTCGGATCCGATGCTTTGCTTCATTTCCCTGCCTCCTTTTCCACGCGGGAGCCGGAATTGATGGAATTCTGCTCCCGGAGCTGGGGGTGCCTCCTCCATCCTTCCCCAAATCCCAGGATCCAGCGGCTCCTTTTCCCTCTCCCGCTCCTTCCGTGGGATCCCTTGGGGGTTTCTCCATCCTGGGGCTCGTTCCCGTGGGAATTATCCCGAAGATTTGGTGGGATCTGCCCCTCTGCTCCCGCTGGCTCATCCCGGATGAGTCAGAGCGGGAAAAGGAGTCGGGAATTGTCATTCCAGCTTCTCCGGGATGAGCTCACCCCCCCCCACCCCACCCCCCGACCCATTCCTTGGAATTTTTCCGGCAATTTCGCTCCAGGGAATCGGAATTCCCAGCTCTGAGCTTCATCCCGGTCATTCCCAGGGAATCCGGGATTTGTGTTTGTCGGGAATTGTTGGGGTGGGAATTCCCGGAATCCTGATCGGCCTCCTCCGGGATCGGCTTTCCTGGATAAATCCATCCCGGATTCCCGGTGTTATTCCAGGGTTTTTTGCTGCTTTTCCCACCTGGTGTCATTCCCGGAGGAGCCATTCCCAGGAATTTCAGCCCCTGCTGGGGTTCACTGCAGAATTCCTCGAAAATTCCCAGGAATTTAACGGGAATGAGGCGGGACTGATTTTCCCTGTAAACCTCGAACGGAAGGAATGCCGGGATAGACGGGATTTGGGAAGGAATTCCCGGCTGGAATGGAATTCCCAGAGGAGCTGTGGCTGCCCCTGGATCCCTGGAATTGCCCGAGGCCGGGTTGGAGAAATCTGGGATCGCGGGAAGTGTCCAGGGCTTGGAATGGGATGAGTTTGAGGTTCCCATTCCAGGAGGATGGAATTTCCCATCGAAGAAATTTGGGATCCGGAGAAAATTCGGGATTCGATCCATCCCGTTTTTCCCAAAAAAAACCCAAAAAAAAAACCAGGATGAGGAGCTGATTTTTCTGGAAGAGGGTGGGAATTGGGGCAAAATCTGATTTTCCGAGGAAAACACGGAAATTTTCTTGGGAATGGGATCGTGGTGGGATCAAATGGAATCCGTGGAGCGATGGGAATGTTGGGAATCCAATCGTTATTCCCAAAGCTTGGAAAATGGGGATGCTCCAGCTCGGGATTCGTGGATGGAAATGTTTCCCGAAGTGAGGATCCGGGAGCTCATTCCCATGAAAACCTTGGATTTGTGGAATCCTGGAGCCGTTTGGGCTGGAAAACCCCTCGGATCCGACGGAATCCAACATTCCCAGCCCTGCCAAGGCCGTTCCCGATCCGTGGCCGCCCAAATCCTCAGGGATCTGAAATCCCAATGGGAATGGGGCCCTTCCCAGAATTCTGGGCACTTCCAGGGATTCCGAGCCCTTCCTGGAATTCTGAGCCCTTCCGGGGGTTCTGTGCCCTTCCCGGAATTCTGGGCACTTCCAGAGATTCCAAGCCCTTCCCGGAATTCTGGGCACTTCCAGGGATTCTGAGCCCTTCCCAGGATTCTGTGCCCTTCCTGGAATTCTGGGCGCTTCCAGGGATTCCGAGCCCTTCCCGGAATTCTGGGCCCTTCCCGGAATTCTGATCACTTCCAGGGATTCCGAGCCCTTCCCGGAATTCTGGGCACTTCCGGGGATTCCGAGCCCTTCCCGGAATTCTGAGCCCTTCCCGGAATTCTGGGCGCTTCCAGGGATTCCGAGCCCTTCCCGGAATTCTGGGCCCTTCCCGGAATTCTGATCACTTCCAGGGATTCCGAGCCCTTCCCGGAATTCTGAGCCCTTCCCGGAATTCTGGGCGCTTCCAGGGATTCCGAGCCCTTCCCGGAATTCCGGGTGCTTCCAGGGATTCTGAGCCCTTCCCGGAATTCTGAGCCCTTCCCGGAATTCCGGGCACTTCCCAGAATTCTGATCACTTCCGGGGTGAACGGACACTCCAAAAAACCTGGGAAAATCCCGGTTTTTTTGGGAATCTCCCAGCAGGAAAAGGCCATTCCCATCTCCTCCAGCAGCTGGGCTGCGACTCCCAAACACCGGGAAAAACAAAACCAGGAAAAGGCGGAAAAGGCGGGATTTCCGCGGGTTGACTTTGGGAATTTTCCCGCCGGGAATTCTGATCCGTGTGGGGTTTTTTTGGGATTGCCGGTGAATTCCCTCTCCTCCCGTCCCCGTTCCTCGGATCCGAGCTTGGGAATTCCTGGTTTATTTCGGGGCTCGGGATGATCCCTCTGCTCCTCCAGCCCTGCAGATCCGGGGAATTCCTGGAATTCCGTGGAGTCCTGGAATGGGTTGGGAATGACCTCAAATCCCATCGCGATCCATGGGCAGGGAGCTCCCACGATCCCGGGCTGCTCCAGCCTGGCCTGGGGCACTTCCAGGGATTCCGGGCACTTCCCGGAATTCCGAGCCCTTCCCAGAATTCTGAGCGCTTCCTGGAATTCTGGGCACTTCCAGGAATTCTGAGCCCTTCCCGGAATTCTGAGCCCTTTCCGG
The DNA here is from genome assembly GCA_014706295.1 of Lycocorax pyrrhopterus obiensis. Taxonomy (NCBI): domain Eukaryota; kingdom Metazoa; phylum Chordata; class Aves; order Passeriformes; family Paradisaeidae; genus Lycocorax; species Lycocorax pyrrhopterus. The sequence goes on from JACSVZ010000015.1 coordinate 982,941, forward strand.
GAATTCTGGGCATTTCCAGGGATTCTGGGCCCTTCCTGGAATTCTGAGCCCTTCCCAGAATTCTGATCACTTCCAGGGATTCCGAGCCCTTCCTGGAATTCTGGGCCCTTCCCGGAATTCTGATCCCTTCCGGGGTGAACGAACACTCCAAAAAACCTGGGAAAATCCCACTTTTTTTGGGAATCCCCCAGCAGGAAAAGGCCATTCCCATCTCCTCCAGCAGCTGGGCTGCGACTCCCAAACACCGGGAAAAACAAAACCAGGAAAAGGCGGGAAAGGCGGGATTTCCGCGGGTTGACTTTGGGAATTTTCCCGCCGGGAATTCTGATCCGTGTGGGGTTTTTTTGGGATTGCCGGTGAATTCCCTCTCCTCCCGTCCCCGTTCCTCGGATCCGAGCTCGGGAATTCCCGGTTTATTTCGGGGCTCGGGACGATCCCTCCGCTCCTCCAGCCCTGCAGATCCGGGGGATTCCTGGAATTCCGTGGAGTCCTGGAATGGGTTGGGAATGACCTCAAATCCCATCGCGATCCATGGGCAGGGAGCTCCCACGATCCCGGGCTGCTCCAGCCTGGCCTGGGGCGCTTCCAGGGATTCCGGGCACTTCCCGGAATTCCGGGTGCTTCCAGGGATTCCGAGCCTTTCCTGGAATTCTGGGCACTTCCGGGGATTCCGAGCCCTTCCTGGAATTCTGGGCACTTCCGGGGATTCTGAGCCCTTCCAGGGATTCTGAGCCCTTCCTGGAATTCTGAGCCCTTCCCGGAATTCCGGGCGCTTCCAGGGATTCTGAGCCCTTCCCGGAATTCTGGGCCCTTCCCAGAATTCTGGGTGCTTCCAGGGATTCTGAGCCCTTCCCGGAATTCTGGGCACTTCCCGGAATTCTGGGCACTTCCTGGAATTCTGAGCCCTTCCTGGAATTCCGAGCCCTTCCCGGAATTCTGAGCCCTTCACGGAATTCTGGGCACTTCCCAGAATTCTGATCAGTTCCAGGGATTCCGAGCCCTTCCCGGAATTCTGAGCCCTTCCCGGAATTCTGAGCCCTTCACGGAATTCTGAGCCCTTCCCGGAATTCTGATCACTTCCAGGGGTTCTGTGCCCTTCCCGGAATTCCGAGCACTTCCCAGAATTCTGATCCCTTCCGGGGTGAACGAACACTCCAAAAAACCTGGGAAAATCCCACTTTTTTTGGGAATCCCCCAGCAGGAAAAGGCCATTCCCATCTCCTCCAGCAGCTGGGCTGCGACTCCCAAACACCGGGAAAAACAAAACCAGGAAAAGGCGGAAAAGGCGGGATTTCCGCGGGTTGACTTTGGGAATTTTCCCGCCGGGAATTCTGATCCGTGGGGGGTTTTTTTGGGATTGCCGGTGAATTCCCTCTCCTCCCGTCCCCGTTCCTCGGATCCGAGCTCGGGAATTCCCGGTTTATTTCGGGGCTCGGGACGATCCCTCCGCTCCTCCAGCCCTGCAGATCCGGGGGATTCCTGGAATTCCGTGGAGTCCTGGAATGGGTTGGGAATGACCTCAAATCCCATCGCGATCCATGGGCAGGGAGCTCCCACGATCCCGGGCTGCTCCAGCCTGGCCTGGGGCGCTTCCAGGGATTCCGGGCACTTCCCGGAATTCTGGGTGCTTCCAGGGATTCCGAGCCCTTCCCGGAATTCCGGGTGCTTCCAGGGATTCTGAGCCTTTCCTGGAATTCTGGGCACTTCCCGGAATTCTGGGCACTTCCTGGAATTCTGAGCCCTTCCTGGAATTCCGAGCCCTTCCCGGAATTCTGAGCCCTTCACGGAATTCTGGGCACTTCCCAGAATTCTGATCAGTTCCAGGGATTCCGAGCCCTTCCCGGAATTCTGAGCCCTTCCCGGAATTCTGATCACTTCCAGGGGTTCTGTGCCCTTCCCGGAATTCCGAGCACTTCCCAGAATTCTGATCACTTCCGGGGTGAACGAACACTCCAAAAAACCTGGGAAAATCCCATCTTTTTTTGGGAATCTCCCAGCAGGAAAAGGCCATTCCCATCTCCTCCAGCAGCTGGGCTGCGACTCCCAAACACCGGGAAAAACAAAACCAGGAAAAGGCGGAAAAGGTGGGATTTCCGCGGGTTGACTTTGGGAATTTTCCCGCCGGGAATTCTGATCCGTGTGGGGTTTTTTTGGGATTGCCGGTGAATTCCCTCTCCTCCCGTCCCCGTTCCTCGGATCCGAGCTCGGGAATTCCCGGTTTATTTCGGGGCTTGGGACGATCCCTCCGCTCCTCCAGCCCTGCAGATCCGGGGGATTCCTGGAATTCCGTGGAGTCCTGGAATGGGTTGGGAATGACCTCAAATCCCATCGCGATCCATGGGCAGGGAGCTCCCACGATCCCGGGCTGCTCCAGCCTGGCCTGGGGCGCTTCCAGGGATTCCGAGCCCTTCCCGGAATTCCGGGCGCTTCCAGGGATTCCAAGCCCTTCCTGGAATTCCGGGTGCTTCCAGGGATTCTGAGCCCTTTCCGGGAATTCTGGGCGCTTCCAGGGATTCCGAGCCCTTCCCAGAATTCTGAGCCCTTCCCGGAATTCTGATCACTTCCAGGGGTTCTGTGCCCTTCCCGGAATTCCGAGCACTTCCCAGAATTCTGATGACTTCCGGGGTGAACGAACACTCCAAAAAACCTGGGAAAATCCCATTTTTTTTTGGGAATCTCCCAGCAGAAAACGGAAATCCCCATCTCCTCCAGCAGCTGGGCTGCGACTCCCAAACACCGGGAAAAACAAAACCAGGAAAAGGCGGAAAAGGCGGGATTTCCGCGGGTTGACTTTGGGAATTTTCCCGCCGGGAATTCTGATCCGTGTGGGGTTTTTTTGGGATTGCCGGTGAATTCCCTCTCCTCCCGTCCCCGTTCCTCGGATCCGAGCTCGGGAATTCCCGGTTTATTTCGGGCTCGGGACGATCCCTCCGCTCCTCCAGCCCTGCAGATCCGGGGGATTCCTGGAATTCCGTGGAGTCCTGGAATGGGTTGGGAATGACCTCAAATCCCATCGCGATCCATGGGCAGGGAGCTCCCACGATCCCGGGCTGCTCCAGCCTGGCCTGGGGCGCTTCCAGGGATTCCGGGCACTTCCCGGAATTCTGGGTGCTTCCAGGGATTCCGAGCCCTTCCCGGAATTCCGGGTGCTTCCAGGGATTCTGAGCCTTTCCTGGAATTCTGGGCACTTCCCGGAATTCTGGGCACTTCCTGGAATTCTGAGCCCTTCCTGGAATTCCGAGCCCTTCCCGGAATTCTGAGCCCTTCACGGAATTCTGGGCACTTCCCAGAATTCTGATCAGTTCCAGGGATTCCGAGCCCTTCCCGGAATTCTGAGCCCTTCACGGAATTCTGAGCCCTTCCCGGAATTCTGATCACTTCCAGGGGTTCTGTGCCCTTCCCGGAATTCCGAGCACTTCCCAGAATTCTGATGACTTCCGGGGTGAACGAACACTCCAAAAAACCTGGGAAAATCCCATTTTTTTTTGGGAATCTCCCAGCAGAAAACGGAAATCCCCATCTCCTCCAGCAGCTGGGCTGCGACTCCCAAACACCGGGAAAAACAAAACCAGGAAAAGGCGGGAAAGGCGGAATTTCCGCGGGTTGACTTTGGGAATTTTCCCGCAGGGGAATTCTGATCCGTGTGGGGGGTTTGGTGTTTTTCCGGGAATTCTTTCCAGGTGAACGGAGTGAACGTGGTGAAGGTGGGGCACAAGCAGGTGGTGGCGCTGATCCGGCAGGGCGGGAACCGCCTGCTCATGAAGGTCGTGTCCGTGAGCCGCAAGCCCGAGGCCGAGGAGGGCGGCCGGAAAAAGGGTACGGAATTCCCGGGATTCCGGGGGGATCCGGGGGGAGAGGGGATGGCGGGAAGGGAGAGGGGAGGGATGGGGATGGGTGGGGATGGGCGGGAATGTTGGGGTGGGCGGGTTTTGGGGTGAGCGGGTTTTGGGATGTGCTGGTGTTTGGGATGTGCTGATTTTTGGGATGCGCTGATTTTTGGGATCCTCCCATTTTTGGGATGTGCTGATTTTTGGGGTGTGCTGATTTTTGGGATGTGCTGGTTTTTGGGATGCGCTGATTTTTGGAATGTGCTGGTGTTTGGGATGTGAGGATTTTTGGGATGCGCTGATTTTTGGGATCCTCCCATTTTTGGGATGTGCTGATTTTTGGGATGTGCTGGTTTTTGGGATCTGCCGGTTTTGGGATGAGCTGGTTTTTGGGATGTGCGGATTTTGGGATGTGTTGGTTTTTGGGATGTGCCGGTTTTGGGATCTGCTGATTTTTGGGATGTGCTGGTTTTTGGGATCCTCCCATTTTTGGGATGTGCTGATTTTTGGGATGTGCTGGTTTTTGGGATGTGCCGGTTTTGGAATGTGCTGGTTTTTGGGATGTGAGGATTTTTGGGATGAGTTGATGTTTGGGATCCTCCCATTTTTGGGATGCGCTGGTTTTTGGGATGTGCTGGTTTTTGGGATGCGCTGATTTTTGGGATGCGTTGATGTTTGGGATGCACCGGTTTTTGGGATGTGCTGATTTTGGGATGTGCTGGTTTTTGGGATGTGAGGATTTTTGGGATCAGTTGATGTTTGGGATCCTCCCATTTTTGGGATGAGTTGATGTTTGGGATGTGCTGATTTTTGGGATGTGCTGATTTTTGGGATGTGCTGGTTTTGGGATGTGCTGGTTTTTGGGATGTGAGGATTTTTGGGATGAGTTGATGTTTGGGATGTGCCGATTTTGGGATGTGCTGCTTTTGGGATACGCTGATTTTTGGGATGTGCCAGTTTTGGGATGTGCGGATTTTGGGATGTGCTGATGTTTGGGATCCTCCCATTTTTGGGATGCGCTGGTTTTGGGATGTGCTGATTTTGGGATGTGAGGATTTTTGGGATGAGTTGATGTTTGGGATCCTCCCATTTTTGGGATGTGCCGGTTTTGGGATGTGCTGATTTTTGGGATGTGCTGATTTTTGGGATGTGCTGCTTTTGGGATGCGCTGATTTTTGGGATGTGCCAGTTTTGGGATGTGCGGATTTTGGGATGAGTTGATGTTTGGGATGCGCTGGTTTTGGGATGTGCTGATTTTTGGGATGTGCCGGTTTTTGGGATGTGAGGATTTTTGGGATGAGTTGATGTTTGGGATCCTCCCATTTTTGGGATGTGCTGGTTTTGGGATACGCTGGTTTTTGGGATGTGAGGATTTTTGGGATGTGAGGATTTTTGGGATGAGTTGATGTTTGGGATCCTCCCATTTTTGGGATGCGTTGATGTTTGGGATGTGCCGGTTTTGGGATGTGCCAGTTTTGGGATGTGCTGGTTTTGGGATGCACTGGTTTTTGGGTTATGCTGGTTTTTTGGGATGAGCTGGTTTTTTGGGATGTGACCATTTTTGGGATGAGTTGATGCTTGGGATCCTCCCATTTTTGGGATGTGCTGATTTTGGGATGCGTTGATGTTTGGGATGTGCTGATTTTGGAATGTGCTGATTTTTGGGATGTGCTGGTTTTTGGGATGAGTTGATGTTTGGGATCCTCCCATTTTTGGGATGCGCCGGTTTTGGGATGTGCTGATTTTTAGGATGTGCTGGTTTTTGGGATGCGCTGATTTTTGGGATGTGCTGTTTTTTGGGATGTGACGATTTTTGGGATGTGCTGATGTTTGGGATCCTCCCATTTTTGGGATGCGCTGGTGTTTGGGATGTGCTGGTTTTTGGGATGTGAGGATTTTTGGGATGAGTTGATGTTTGGGATCCTCCCATTTTTGGGATGCGCTGGTTTTTGGGATGCGCTGATTTTTGGGATGCGTTGATGTTTGGGATGCACCGGTTTTGGGATGTGCTGATTTTTGGGATCCTCCCATTTTTGGGATGCGCTGGTTTTGGGATGTATCAGTTTTTGGGATGTGCTGGTTTTTGGGATGTGCTGGTTTTTGGGATGTGAGGATTTTTGGGATGTGAGGATTTTTGGGATGAGTTGATGTTTGGGATGTGCTGAGTTTTGGGATGTGTTGGCTTTGGGATGCGCCGGTTTTTGGGATGTGACAATTTTTGGGATGAGTTGATGTTTGGGATGTGCTGATTTTGGGATACGCTGATTTTTGGGATGCGTTGATGTTTGGGATGCACCGGTTTTGGGATGTGCTGATTTTTGGGATCCTCCCATTTTTGGGATGCGCTGGTTTTGGGATGTATCAGTTTTTGGGATGTGCTGGTTTTTGGGATGTGCTGGTTTTTGGGATGTGAGGATTTTTGGGATTTGCCATTTTGGGATGCATCATTTTTTGGGAGGAGTTTATGTTTGGGATGCACCAATTTTTGGGATGTGCTGATTTCGGGGTGTGCCCATTTTTGGCATGCGTCATGTTTTGGGATGTGCTGATGTTTGGGATGCGCTGATTTTTGGGATGTGACGATTTTTGGGACGCATTGATGTTTGGGATGTGCTGATTTTTGGGATGAGTTGATGTTTGGGATCCTCTCATTTTTGGGATGTGTTGATTTTTTTGGCTTGCGCCGATTTTTGGGATGTGCCCGTTTTGGGATGCACCAGTTTTTGGGATGTGCCCGTTTTGGGATGTGCCCATTTTGGGATGCGCCCGTTTTCTGGGATGCTCTCATTTTTTGGAATGCGTTGATTTTTGGGATGTGCTGGTTTCGGGATGCACCCATTTTGGGATGCATCATTTTTTGGGATGCACTGAGTTTTGGGATGTGCCTGTTTGGGATGTGCTGATTTTTTGGGAAGTGTTGATGTTTGGGATGCAACAATTTTTGGGATGAGCCCATTTTAGGATTTGCCCACTTTGGGATGTGCCCATTTTTGGGATGTGCTGACTTTTGGGATGCACCGGTTTTTGGGATGTGAAGATTTGGGGATGTGCCCATTTTGGGACGCACCGATTTTTGGGATGCGCTGATGTTTGGGATGTGCCCGTTTTGGGATGCATCATTTTTTGGGATGCACCCGTTTTGGGATGTGCCGAGTTTTGGGATGTGCTGATTTTTGGGATGTGCCCATTTTTGGGATGTATAATTTTTTGGGATACGCTGATTTTTGGGATGTGCTGATTCTGGGAATGTGCCCAGTTTTGGGATGCATGATTTTTTGGGATGTGCCCATTTTTTGAGATGCATTGATTTTTGGGATACGCCTCTTTTGGGATGCGCTGATTTTTGGGATGTGACAATTTTTGGGACGCATTGATGTTTGGGATGTGCTGATTTTTGGGATGAGTTGATGTTTGGGATCCTCTCATTTTTGGGATGCATTGATTTTTTTGGCTTGCGCCGATTTTTGGGATGTGCCCGTTTTGGGATGCACCAGTTTTTGGGATGTGCCCCTTTTGGGACGCGCCCATTTTGGGATGCGCCCACTTTTTGGGATGCTCTCATTTTTTGGAATGCGTTGATTTTTGGGATGTGCTGGTTTCGGGATGCACCCATTTTGGGATGCATCATTTTTTGGGATGCACTGAGTTTTGGGATGTGCCTGTTTGGGATGTGCTGGTCTTTTGGGAAGTGTTGATGTTTGGGATGCAACAATTTTTGGGATGTGCCCATTTTGGGATGAGCCCGTTGTAGGATTTGCCCACTTTGGGATGTGCCCATTTTTGGGATGCACTGACTTTTGGGATGTGCCAGTTTTTGGGATGTGCTGATTTCGGGATGCGCCCATTTTTGGCGTGTGTCATTTTTTGAGATGCAGCAATTTTTGGGATATGCCCATTTTGGGATGCGCCAGTTTTTGGGATGTGCTGAGTTTTGGGATGTGCCCATTTTTGGGATGCATCATTTTTTAGGATGCATTGATTTTTGGGATGAGTTGATGTTTGGAATGCAACAATTTTTGGGATGCGCCCATTTTGGGATGAGTTTGTGTTTGGGATGCAGCAATTTTTGGGATGTGCTGAGTTTTGGGATGCACCAGTTTTTGGGATGCACCAGTTTTTGGGATGTGCTGAGTTTTGGGATGTATCCATTTTGGGATGCGCCGATTTTTGGGATGCGTTGATTTTTGGGATGTGCTGATTTTTGGGATGTGCCCAGTTTTTAGGGTGTGTCAGATTTTGGGATGCGCTGATTTTTGGGAAGCGTTGATGTTTGGGATGAGCCCATTTTGGGATGCGCTGATTTTTGGGATTTGCCCACTTTGGGATATGTCCATGTTTGGGATGCGTCATTTTTTGGGATGTGCTAATTTTTGGGATGCACCCATTTTGGGATGCACTGATTTCTGGGATGTGAAGATTTTCGGGATGCGTTGATTTTTGGGATGCGTCATTTTTTGGAATGCGTCATTTTTTGGGATGCGCCCATTTTTGGGATGCATCAGTTTTTGGGATGCGCTGATTTTTGGGATGTGCCCATTTTTGGGATGCAACGATTTTTGGGATGCATTGATTTTTGGGATCTTCCCATTTTTGGGATGCACTGATTTTTGGTGTGCGCTGATTTTTGGGATGCGCTGATTTTTGGGAAGCGTTGATGTTTGGGATGAGCCCATTTTGGGATGCATTGATTTTTGGGATGTGCCCATTTTTGGGATGCGCCGATTTTTGGGATCCTCCCATTTTTGGGATGCACCGGTTTTTGGGATGTGCCAGTTTCTTGGCATGCGTTGATGTTTGGGATGCAACGTTTTTTGGGATGTGCCCATTTTTGGGATGCAAAGATTTTTGGGAATGTGAGCAGTGGGCAGGGAAGCTCGGGAAGGTCCCAACCACATCTGTGGAATTGTGGGGTTTTTTGGGAATTGCTTGGATTCCCAGGATCCAGAATTCCTGGAGTTGTGATGCTTTTTAGGAATTGCTTGTATTCCCAAGATCTGGAATTCCTGGAGTTGTGGCTTTTTTTGGAATGGCTTGGATTCCCAGGGTCTGGAATTCCTGGAGTTGTGGCTTTTTTTGGAATGGCTTGGATTCCCAGGGTCTGGAATTCCTGGAGTTGTGATGTTTTTTGGGAATGGCTTGGATTCCCAGGATCTGGAGATCTTGGAGTTGGGTTTTTCGGGAATTGCTTGGATTTCCAAGAGTAGGAATTCCAGGAGTTGTGATGCTTTTTAGGAATTGCTTGGATTCCGAAGAGCTGGAATTCCTGGAGTTGTGGTGTTCTCTGGGAATCACTTGGATTCCTGGGATCTGGAATTTCTGGAATTGTGGCCAATGAGGAACGAGAGTTTTGGGAGCTCGTGGATGCGGGAAAGGAGGGATGGGGTGGGAATTCAGGGAGGGATTTTGGAGGAATTTTGAGGGTCCTGGGGTGGGTTTTGGGAATCGCTTTTGATTCCCAAGATCCGGAATTCCTGGAATTCCCATCGGCTGCTCCTCCTGGGGATCAGCTGCTCCAGGCTCCATTTGCTGGGAGTTGTTGGGATGGGAAAAAACCCTGGGAATTCCTGGGAATGTGGGGGGCAGGACAGCGATCCCAAAGGAACACCGGGAATTCCGGGATGGAGCCAGGGACTTGCTGTGGGAATGGATGGCCCCGGGGGATCCCAGAAGGTTCTGGGATTTCATTCCGTGGTTTCCGGATCCCGGGAGCAGATCCAAGAGCTCGGGCAGGGCAGGGATTTGTCCAGAGGGAAGGGAACGTCCGGAAGCCCAGGGTGGAGCCGGGAGGGGCTTGGGGGGATTGTGACTGGAATTCCAGGGAATGGGAAAAGGGGATGGAATTATGGGGACAGGAGCAGAAGGATGGGAAAAGGGGGGTGGGAAAAGGGGATGGAATTATGGGGATGGGAGCAGGGGAATGGGAAAAGGGGATGGAATTATGGAGATGGGAAAAGGGGATGGGAAAAGGGGATGGAATTATGGGGATGGGAAAAGGGGACGGGAAAAGGGGATGGAATTATGGGGATGGGAGCAGGGGATGGGAAAAGGGGGTGGAATTATGGGGATGGGAAAAGGGGACGGGAAAAGGGGAAACAGGAGCAAAGGGATGGGGAAAAGGAATGGAATTACAGGGACAGGAGCAGGGGGTGGAAGCAGGGGATGGAAGCAGGGATGGAATTATTGGGACAGGAGCAGGGATGGGAGCAGGGATGGAATTATTGGGACAGGAGCAGGGACAGAAGAAGGTGGATGGAAGAGGGAGAACCAGGAGCAGAGGGATGGGAGCGGGAGGATGGAATTATTGGGACAGGAGCCAAGGGATGGGAGCAGAGGGATGGGAGCAGGGAATGGGAACAGGGATCAGGAGGGACAGGAGCAGGGATGGGAGCAGGGAATGGGAACAGGGATCAGGAGGGACAGGAGCAGGGATGGGAGCAGGGAATGGGAACAGGGATCAGGAGGGACAGGAGCAGGGATGGGAGCTGGGATAGAAGCAGAGGGTGGGAATGGGGATGGAAGCGAGGGGAAAGGAGCAGGGGATGGGAACAGGGATGGAAACGGGGGGACAGGAGCAGGAATGGGAGCAGGAATGGGAGCAGGGAATGGAAGCAGGGGATGGAAGCAGGGGTTGGAAATGGGATGGAGGCAGGAGGCAGGAGCAGGGGATGGAATCAGGGATGGGAGTGAGGGGAAAGGAGCAGGGAATGGGAACAGGGATGGAAGTGAGGGATGGAAGGGGAAGGAGCAGGGATGGATGGAAGCAGGGTGGTGGGAGGGACGGGAGCAGGGATGGAATTATTGGGACAGGAGCAGGGAATGGGAACAGGGATGGAAACGGGGGGACGAGAGGGACAGGAGCAGGAATGGGAGCAGGGCTGGAAGCAGGGGATGGGAACAGGGGGACAGGAGCAGCGGGAATGGAAGCAGGAATGGGAGCAGGGATGGAAGTAGGAGACGGGAGCAGGGATGGGAACAGGGAATGGGAACACAGGATAGGATCAGGGATGGGAGCAGGGAATGGAAACACGGGACAGGAGCAGGGATGGGAGCAGGGAATGGAAACAGAGGGACGGAAGCAGGGATGGAAGTGGGGGAACGGGAACGGGAATGGAAGCAGGGAATGGAAACGGGTGGACAGAAGGGGAAGGAGCAGGAGGATGGAAGCAGGAGAGTGGGAGGGACGGGAGCAGGGATCAGGAGGGACGGGAGCAGGGATGGGAGCTGGGATGGAAGCAGAGGGGTGGGAGCAGGGGATGGAAACACGGGAATGGGAGCGGAGGGTGGAAGCAGGGACAGGAACAGAGGGACAGGGACAGGGACAGGAATGGGAGCAGGGATGGGAGCTGGGATGGAAGTAGAGGGGTGGGAGCAGGGAATGGAAACACGGGAACGGGAGCAGAGGGTGGAAGCAGGGACGGGAACAGAGATGGGGGCAGGGAATGGGAGCAGGGATGGAAGTGGGGGACAGGATGGGGGATTGGAGCAGGGAATGGGAGCAGGGATGGAAAATGAGGAATGGGAGCAGGAGGAGAAGAGCAGAGACAGGATCAGGGATGGGAGCAGGGAATGGAAACACGGGACAGGAGCAGGGATGGGAGCAGGGAATGGGAACACGGGACAGGAGCAGGGATGGGAGCAGGGAATGGGAACAGGGGACAGGAGCAGGGATGGGAGCAGGGGATGGAATTATTGGGACAGGAGCAGGGATGGGAGCAGGGGATGGAATTATTGGGACAGGAGCAGGGATGGGAGCAGGGAATGGGAACAGAGGGATGGAAGCAGAGATGGAAGTGGGGGAACCAGGAGCGGGAATGGAAGCAGGGAATGGGAACGGGATGGAAGCAGGAGATGGGAGCCGGGGATGGGAGCAGCGGGACAGGAGGGACAGGAGCAGGGATGGATGGAAACAGGAATGGAAGCAGGGGATGGAATCAGGGGATGGAATCAGGGGATGGGAGCAGGAGGGTTGGAGTAGGGAATGGAATCGGGGATGGGAGCAGGGATAGGAGCGGGGGGATGGAATTGGGGGATTGGAGTAGGGAATGGAATCGGGTGATGGAATTGGGGGATTGGAGCAGGGAATGGAATCAGGGGGATGGAATTGGGGGATTGGAGCAGGGAATGGAATCAGGGGGATGGAATTGGGGGATTGGAGCAGGGAATGGAATCAGTGGGATGGAATTGGGGGATTGGAGCAGGGAATGGAATCAGGGGGGTGGGAGCAGGGAGTGAAGGGGGGCCGGGATCGGGGCCGCTCCCAGCGCAGCACGCGGGGCTCGGGGGAGGGAGGGAAGGAGGGAAGGGAGGGAAGCGAAGGGAAGGGAGGGAAGGAGGGAGCGCTGCTGGCACGAGGAGCTCCAATTATTCTGTCACGGCACAAAGGCACGAGCCGTGGGGAACGGCCGGGAGCCTCGGGAAGCCGGGAATTCGGCCGGGAATAATCCGGGAATTCGGGAACCAGCGCTGGGACCCGCGGCGGGGCCGCTCCAGCCCGGGGTGAGCCGCTGCCCCCTCGGCGCTTCCCGGCGCTTCCTTCCCGGTGCTTCCCGATCCTCCGGATCCACGCGGCCGCTTTTCCAAGGGATCGGAGGATCGGGATGACCACGGGAGGGGGTGGGGGGGGCTCATCCCGTGTCCCCCCGCCTCCTTCCCGGGTGCCAGCGCCTGTGTGGGCCCGGCTGGGGCTGAATCCGCCCCGCTGGATCCCTGCCGCAGGCACAGGGATCCTTGGAGCTGCCGTTGCCATGGCAATCCTGGAGCGTTATTCCAGCATTGTCAGCGAGGAGCAGCGAGGAGGAGGAGGAGGAGGAGGAGGAAGAGGAAGAGCGTTCCACTCATCCTCGCTGCTCCGTGGCGGGGTGGGGGGGGGCGCTCCGGGAATGCGGGATCGGGAGCTTTTGGGATCATCCCGGGCCACGCGTCCTTGGGCAGCTCCCGGCCGGACGCCGGCGCTTCCATAGGGTTGGGATCCAAGGAAAAAAAGGAGGAGGAGGAGGAGGAGGAGGAGGGTGGGGTGGGCTGCGCCGAGGTGGGAAGAGGAGCCCGAGCTCAGGCTGGACACATTCCCGCTTTCCCTGCATCCGTGCCCGATTCCCGGCATCCCGTCCCGGCCTCTCCGGGGCCATGGCTCGGACTCTGCGCTGAGGCGCCACATTCCCGACGCCGCGGGCACATTCCCGGCGGGAATCATGAAGAAGTTCGCGTCCACGCGCAGCCTCAATAAGATCCTGCAGCAGTGCGACTCCTCTTCCCGGGAATACGAGGAGATCCAGGCTGTGGAGAAGAAGTGGCACCTGCACCTGGCCACTCCCCGCAAATTCCGGGAGAAGAGGTGCAAGATGCCCTCTCTGTTCCTTGCAGCTCCGCCGCCTCCCAAGAGAGCTCCCAGCACCACCCTCACGCTGCGCTCCAAGTCCATGACGGCCGAGCTGGAGGAGCTGGGTAAGGCCGGGAGCGGGCTCGGATCCGTAGGGAATGAGGGGTGATGGTCGGAAGTGGTTTTCCAGCGGTTTCCCGGCGGTTTCCCGGCGGTTTTCCAGAGGGTTGCATGTGCGCCGTGGGCCCGTGGTGGTGGGGGGGTGTGGGAGGCTCCGGGAAGGAGGGGAGCAGGATTCCCGTCTCCAGAGGGATATCCAGAGGGATATCCAGAGGGATATCCAGAGGGACAGCCGGCGCTCCGGGGGCGCATCCCGGCGGAGGTGGGCGTGGGAAGGACGTTGGGAGTCTCCGCGTGGTTGTGGAGGGGTTGGTGAGCCCCGGCCTTGGGCATCCTGCTCCTTGCCCTGCTCCTTTCCCTGCTCCTTTCCCTGCTCCTTTCCCTGATCCATTCCCTGATCCATTCCCTGCTCCTTTCCCTGATCCATTCCCTGATCCATTCCCTGCTCCTTTCCCTGCTCCTTTCCCTGCTCCTTTCCCTGATCCATTCCCTGATCCATTCCCTGATCCTGCTCCTTGCCCTGCTCCTTTCCCTGATCCTTTCCCTGCTCCTTTCCCTGATCCATTCCCTGATCCTGCTCCTTTCCCTGCTCCTTTTCCTGATCCATTCCCTGATCCATTCCCTGCTCCTTTCCCTGCTCCATTCCCTGCTCCTTTCCCTGATCCTTTCCCTGCTCCTGTCCCTGATCCTGCTCCTTTCCCTGCTCCTGTCCCTGCTCCTTTCCCTGGTTCTTTCCCAGATTCGTTCACAGATCCATTCCCTGTCCCTGTTCCTTTCCCTGCTCCTTTCCCAGTTTCATTCCCTGATCCATTCCTTGATCCTGCTCCTTTCCCTGATCCATTCCCTGTCCCTGCTCCTATCCCTGCTCCTTTCCCTGGTTCTTTCCCAGATTCGTTTGCAGATCCATTCCCTGTCCCTGTTCCTTTCCCTGCTCCTTTCCCTGATCCTTTCCCTGCTCCTTTCCCTGATCCTTTCCCTGATCCATTCCCTGATCCTGCTCCTTTTCCTGATCCATTCCCTGATCCATTCCCTGATCCTGCTCCTTGCCCTGATCCTTTCCCTGCTCCTTTCCCTGATCCATTCCCTGATCCTTTCCCTGATCCATTCCCTGATCCTGCTCCATTCCCTGATCCATTCCCTGCTCCATTCCCTGATCCTGCTCCTTTCCCTGCTCCTTTCCCTGCTCCTGTCCCTGATCCATTCCTTGATCCTGCTCCTTTCCCTGCTCCATTCCCTGATCCTTTCCCTGATCCATTCCCTGATCCATTCCCTGATCCTGCTCTTTTCCCTGCTCCTGTCCCTGATCCTGCTCCTTTCCCTGCTCCTTTCCCAGTTTCATTCCCTGATCCATTCCTTGATCCTGCTCCTTTCCCTGATCCATTCCCTGATCCATTCCCTGTCCCTGTTCCTTTCCCTGCTCCTTTTCCTGATCCATTCCCTGCTCCATTCCCTGATCCTGCTCCTTTTCCTGCTCCTCTCTCTGCTCCAGCTCCTCTCCCTGTTGCTGCTCCTCTCCCTTCTCCTTTCCCTGTTCCTCCTGCTCCTCTCCCTGCTCCTCATCCTCTCCCTGATCCTCTCCCTGATCCTCTCCCTGCTCCTCATCCTCTCTCTTCTCCTGCTCCCTTCCCTGCTCCTTTCCCTCTCCTCTCCCTGATCGTCTCCCTGATCCTGATCCTGTCCCTGCTCCTCACCTTCCTCTCTCCTCTTCCCACTCCTCTCCCTGCTCCTTTCCCTGCTCCTGATTCTCTCCCTGATCCTGCTCCTTTCCCTGCTCCTTTCCCTGTTCCTGCTCCTTTCCCTGCTCCTCCTCTTCCTCACTGCTCTCCTCTTCCCACTCCTCTCCCTGCTCCTTTCCCTGCTTCTGCTCCTCTCCCTGATCCTCTCCCTGATCCTGCTCCTTTCCCTGCTCCTGATTCTCTCCCTGATCCTCTCCCTGGTCCTGCTCCTTTCCCTGTTCCTGCTCCTTTCCCTGCTCCTCTCCCTGTTTTTCTCCCTGTTCCTCTCCCGACTCCTGATCCTCTCCCTGCTCCTCTCCTCGCCTTCCTCACTCCTTTCCCTGCTCCTTTTCCTCTCCCTGCTCCTTTCCCTGCTCCTTTCCCTGCTCCTTTCCCTGCTCCTTTCCCTGCTCCTCTTCTTCCTCTCTCCTCTTCCCACTCCTTTCCTCACTCCTTTCCCTGTTCCTGCTCCTTTCCCTGCTCCTTTCCCTGCTCTTCTTCCTCTCTCCTCTTCCCACTCCTTTCCCTGCTCCTCTCCCGGCTCCCGATCCTCTCCCTGTTCCTGCTGCTCTCCCTGCTCCTCTTCTTCCTCACGTCTCTCCTCTTCCCACTCCTTTCCTTGCTCCTTTCCCTACTCCCGCTCTTCTCCCTGCTCCCGATCCTCTCCCTGATCCTGCTCCTCTCCTCACCTTCCTCACTCCATTCCCTGCTCCTTTTCCTGATCCTTTCCCTGCTCCTTTTCCTGCTCCTTTCCCTGATCCATGCCCTGATCCATTCCCTGCTCCTTTCCCTGATCCATTCCCTGCTCCTTTCCCTGCTCCTTTCCCTGCTCCATTCCCTGCTCCATTCCCTGCTCCTTTCCCTGCTCCTCACCCTCTCCTCACCTTCCTTATCCCGCTCCTCTCCCTGCTCCTCACCTTCCTCACCCTTTTCCTCCGGGATGGATCCAGCTGAGCTCTGGGAGATCTCCAGGATTGCTCCAGGATAACTCCAGGAGAGCTCTGGGAGAACTCCAGGAGATTTCCAGGAGAGCTCTGGGAGAATTCCAGGAGAGCTCCAGGAGAGCTCCAGGAGAGCTCCGGGAGAATTCCAGGAGAGCTCCAGGAGAACTCCAGGAGATCTCCAGGAGAGCTCCGGGAGAATTCCAGGAGAGCTCTGGGACAGCTCCGGGAGAATTCCAGGAGATCTCCAGGAGAGCTCCGGGAGAATTCCAGGAGAGCTCTGGGACAGCTCCGGGAGAATTCCAGGAGATCTCCAGGAGAATTCCAGGAGAGCTCCGGGAGAATTCCAGGAGAGCTCTGGGACAGCTCCGGGAGAATTCCAGGAGATCTCCAGGATTGCTCCATCCCCCCCCCATCCCACTTCCACTCCCTCCTTTCCTGCTGCTTCCCTATCCATGCTCCATATTCCCGTATCCCTGAAATCCTCTCTGCTCCCACCATTCCCTGCTTCCCTCTGCCAGAATTCCCGGCTTTTCCCAGCCCTCGTGGCCACCTGGGACATTCCCAGGATCCCTGGCAGGGCGGGGGTGGGAGCTGATCCCTCCCCATCCCTTCCCTTTTCCCGGATCCGGTGGCACTTTGTCCCCGGATGTCACCGGAGCGGCCGCGTGCCCACGGAGGGATCCCGATTCCCGGGAAAACTTTGGAGCATCCCTGGCAGCAGGGCTGGCTCCTGCCCCGGCTCCCGTGGGAATTTGGGATTTTCCATGTGGGAATGTGGCGGTGTGGCCGTGGCACCCTGGAGCCTCGGCGGGATCCCGCGTTCTCCCTGGTTTTCCGTGTTTTCCCTGGTTTTCCAAGCTTGTCCTGGTTTTCCATGCCCTCCTTGGTTTTCCATCCTCATCCTGGTTTTCCATGTTTTCCCTGGTTTTTCCAAGCCCTCCCTGGTTTTCCAAACTCTCCCTGTTTTCCATGCTTGTCCTGGTTTTCCATGCCCTCCGCCTGTTTTTTCCATGTTTTCCCTGGTTTTCCATATTTTTCCATATTTTTCCATGTTTTCCCTGGTTTTCCAAGCTCTCCCTGGTTTTTCCAAGCTCGTCCTGGTTTTCCAATCCCTCCCTGGTTTTCCACGTTTTCCATATTTTTCCGTGTTTTCCCTGCTTTTCCAAGCTCTCCCCCTTTTCCATGCTCATCCTGGTTTTCCTTGCTCTCCCTGTTTTCCATGTTTGCCCTGTTTTTCCCTGTTTTCCATATTTTTCCATAATTTTCCATATTTTCCCTGGTTTTCCAAGCTCTCCCTGGTTTTTCCGTGCCCACCTTGGTTTTCCATCCTCTTCCCAGTTTTCCATGCTCTCCATGGTTTTCCAGTCCCTCCCTGGTTTTCCATGTTTTCCCTGGTTTTCCATCCTCTTCCTGGTTTTCCAAGCCCTTCCTGGGTTTTCCATCCTCTTCCTGGTTTTCCGTGCTCATCCCGCTTTTCCATGCCCTCCCTATTTTCCATGCTTATCCTGGTTTTCCATGTCCTCCCCATTTTTCCATGTTTTCCATATTTTTCCAAGCTCTCTCTGGTTTTCCCTGCTTTCCTTGGTTTTCCAAACTCTCCCTGTTTTCCACGCTCTCCATGGTTTTCCATGTCTTCCCTGTTTCTCCATGTTTTCCATATTTTTCCATATTTTTCCATGTTTTCCCTGGTTTTCCATCCTCTTCCTGGGTTTTCCATGCTCTCCCGGTTTTCCATGCTCTTCCTGGTTTTCCATCCTCTTCCTGGTTTTCCATGTTTTCCCTATTTTTCCATGTTTTCCCTGTTTTTCCATGCTCTCCCTGTTTTTCCACATCTTCCCTGTTTTTCCATGTTTTCCATATTTTTCCATGTTTTCCATATTTTTCCAAGCTCTCCTTGGTTTTCCATGCCCTCTCTGTTTTCCATACTCTCCATGGTTTTCCATGCTTTCCCTGTTTTTCCATGTTCTCCATATTCTTCCGTGTTTTTCCTGGTTTTCCATGCCCTCCGCCTGTTTTTTCCATGTTTTCCCTGGTTTTCCATGTTCTCCATATTTTTCCATGTTTTCCCTGGTTTTCCATCCTCTTCCTGGTTTTCCATTCCTTCTGTTTTTCCAAGCTCTCCCCATTTTCCATGCTCATCCTGGTTTTCTATGCCCTCCCCCTGTTTTTCCGTGTTTTCCATATTTTTCCGAGCCCTCCCTGGTTTTCCATACCCTCCCTGTTTTTCCATGCCCTTCCCGGTTTTCCAGGCCTTCTCCCGCTCCCTGCCCTCCTCCTCGGAGCCAGACCCTGTGGGATCGGGACAGATCCCGACATTCCAGGATCAGCCGGGATTTATTTTTTCCGGAGCCTCTCCCGCAATTCCCACCCTGCAATTCCCACCCTCCATTCCCTGCGCTTCCAGACCGTTATTCCCAATCCGAAGGCGCCGGTTTTGGCGGGAATTACCGGGAGCGGAGCCGGACCAGCTCCTTTTTCCCACTTTTTCCCCCCATCCCTGATCCTCGGATTCCTCCTTCCGACCCTCCCAGCAATTCCCAGTTTACCTGGAGAGGGATTGGGAGCAGCAATCCCGGGAGAAGGATCTGGAGGCGGTGCCAGCTCTGATCCCACAATTCCTGGGATTTTCTCCGGGAATTGCGGCGCTCAATCTCATGGATCGAGGAATGGGCTGGAGCCATTCCAGGGAAAACGGAGGATCCTCCCTCTTCCCATCCTTCCCTCCGGGTTTTCCTGTGGAGGGGGAGCTTCCCCGTGGGTCGGCATTCCCGGGATTCGCCTTGGAGCCGCTCTCCTTCCCGAGGAACCGGCAGGGAAAGGGACATTCCCAAGGGGAGCTCTGCCGGCCGCTTCCCGCCCCGTTTTCCGTGGATCCGGAACATCCCACGTGCCCTTCCCGACCCTTCCCCTGCCCTTCCAATCCCCTCGGCACAGCAGATTCCCGGCGGGATGCTCAGGGAGCCCTCCGATCCCAAAATCCCGGGCCTTGGATGCGGGGAATTGCTCCGGGAGCTTTTCCATGGCTCTGGATGGAATTCCAGCCAATCCCGCTCCCGCTCCGGCTTCCCTGGATCCATGAGGAGGGCGAGGGTTGATCCCGGTGGAGCTCCCGGCCTGGAGCTGGGATAAATCCCAAATCCCGGTGCAAATCCCACATCCCGGGCCGGATCCCGCATGCCAGAGGCCGGGAATTGTGGGAAGAGCCAGGCCGGAGCCGGGAATGGGAGCGGGAATTGTTCCATGACCGTTGATGTTTCCTTTTGTTTCTGATTCCAAGCCTCCATGCGGAGAAGGAAAGGGGGTGAGTGAAACCGAAATTCCCGGGATTCCTCCCTTTCCCGCCAGCTCCCGCCGGGATCCAGCTGGATCCAAACTGGGGGGGGAAATCCCAGCATCCCGAGGGTCGCTGTTCCTGCGGCGTCCCAGGGAATTCGGCCGGAATTTGGGAATTTGGAATCGGCTCCGGGGTCCTGGAGCTGCTCCAGCAGGAATTGGAATGCCGGGAGTCGGAATTCCAGGAATTGTGGAGCCGGGAATTGGGATGGCCGCGTGGGATTCTGCTGGGCATGGGCAGGATGCTCCTTTCTCCCAAAATTCCCAGCCCTGCCATTCCCAGGTCCCGGCTCCGGGTTTTCCCCACGGGAATGTCCCGTGTGGGATCCTTGGGAATGACGGCGTCCAGCTTTATCCCAAATGGCCAAAGCCTCTCCTGGCAAATCCAGGCAGTTTATCCCGCTATTCCAGCCAGTTCCAGGAATTTTATCCCGCTATTCCTGGCAAATCCAGGCAGTTTATCCCGCTATTCCTGGCAGTTCCAGGAAGTTTATCCCGCTATTCCTGGCAAATCCAGGAAGTTTATCCCGCTATTCCGGGCAGTTCCAGGAAGTTTATCCCGTTATTCCAGGCAGTTCCATGCAGTTTATCCCGCTATTCCTGGCAAATCCAGGAAGTTTATCCCGTTATTCCAGGCAGGAAGTTTATCCCGCTATTCCTGGCAGTTCCAGGCAGTTTATCCCACTATTCCTGGCAGGAAGTTTATCCCACTATTCCGGGCAGTTCCAGGAAGTTTATCCCGCTATTCCTGGCAAATCCAGGAAGTTTATCCCACTATTCCAGCCAGTTCCAGGAAGTTTATCCCGCTATTCCTGGCAAATCCAGGAAGTTTATCCCACTATTCCAGCCAGTTCCAGGCAGTTTATCCCGCTATTCCTGGCAGTTCCAGGCAGTTTATCCCACTATTCTGGGCAGTTCCTGGCAGTTTATCCCGCTATTCCTGGCAGTTCCAGGAAGTTTATCCCGCTATTCCGGGCAGTTCCAGGAAGTTTATCCCACTATTCCTGGCAGGAAGTTTATCCCACTATTCTGGGCAGTTCCAGGCAGTTTATCCCGCTATTCCTGGCAGTTTATCCCGCTATTCCTGGCAAATCCAGGCAGTTATCCCGCTATTCCGGGCAGTTCCAGGCAGTTTATCCCACTATTCCTGGCAGTTCCAGGAAGTTTATCCCGCTATTCTGGGCAGATCCAGGCAGTTTATCCCACTATTCCTGGCAAATCCAGGAAGTTTATCCCACTATTCTGGGAAGTTCCAGGAAGTTTATCCCGCTATTCCTGGCAAATCCAGGCAGTTTATCCCGCTATTCCTGGCAGTTCCAGGAGGTTTATCCCGTTATTCCTGACAAATCCAGGAAGTTTATCCCGTTATTCCAGGCAGTTCCAAGCAGTTTATCCCGCTATTCCGGGCAGTTCCAGGAAGTTGATCCCATTATTCCGGGCAGATCCATGCAGGTTTTCCCGCTGTTCCCACCCTCAGGATGTGCCGGGAATGTCGCATGAGGGACACGGAAAAAGCGGGAAGTTTTTGGCGGAAGGGTTGGATCTGGATGGGGTTTAAGGTCCCTTCCCACCCAAACCATTCCATGATTTTTGCCAGCGATGGGATCCAGGATTTTCTGTCCTGGTGGTTCCCGTTCCCCAAGGAGCTGGGAATGTGGGATCTTCCAGCACGGAAGGTGGGATCCAGTGGGGATAGGACAGGGAAGAATCCGAGCGGGAATTACCGTGGGAAGAGTCTGAGGGATCTTCCCAACCCTTCCCTGGATTGGGCACATCCAGAGGGGGCCACGCAAGGACATTGGGAAGGAATTCCTGGCTGGGCTGGAATTCCCGGAGCAGCTGTGGCTGCCCCTGGATCCCTGGGAGTGCCCAAGGCCAGGCTGGAGAAATCTGGGATCGTGGGAGGTGTCCCTGCCCATGGAATGGGGTGGGATTGGATGGGATGTGAGGTCCCTTCCCACCCAAACCATTCCATAATTCCGTGTCCCGCAATTCCATGGAAGGTCCAAGGACCAGCCTGGCTCCGGTGTCCGTGCTGGGATCCCTGGGAGAATCCCAGGGCTGCAATTCCCACCGGGCCACAGGTGGAGCTTCCCGGTCCCTCTCCCGGGGCCGTTGCCAGGACAGGAATTTGGGATATGGATCCACCTGGATCTGGGAAGCGCCATCAGGTGGAGGTGACACGGAGCCAACAGCCCCAAGCTGCCCATTCCGGGTGGGAATTCCATAGGAGGGATCCGTGGGAATGAGGCCGTGTCCACCTCCTGCCCTTTCCCATATCCTGAGGGTCAGGATTCCAGCTGGAATTCCCGCCCGGAATGGATCCGTTGGGGCACATCCCGGGCACAGCTCGGTGTTCCCGAGGGATAAATGTGCCGGGATGGATCCTGGAGCAGGGAATTCCAGTCCCATTCCCATTCCCTGAGCTCGGACGTGGCCCTGGTGGCTCTGCCGATATTCCCGATGTCCGTGGGCATCGGATCCTGCCCCGGCCACGGAAAGTTGGGATCATTCAGGGATCCGAGTCCACTCAGGCTGGGAATATCCCAGTTTATCCCAAATAAACGCTGGATGTGCCGGAGCCTCGTGGATCCCGTGGACACCTCCACGTCCTGGGATTCCCTGGATCTGGGAGGGACTCGGCTCATCCCGAATATCCAAAATCTGGGATAAATTCACCGGCCAGCGTCAGACAGAGAATTCCTTGGAATGTGGCGCATCCAGGGGTGGGACAGCGGCCATGGAATTCCCTGGCTGAGTGGGATCCGCCCCCACCCCCCCCCCCCCAAATCCATGGAAAACCGCTGGGGGGGAGCGGCCTCGGATTATCCCTCCCTTCTCCGGAGGGGAGCGATCCCGGCGGGCCGGGCTGACCCCGGGGCCGGTTTTCCTTGGATTCCAGAGAAGCTGGATGAGATCCTGGCGGCCGCCGAGCCGGCGCTGAGGGCGGAGCTGGTGGAGGCCGATTCCAGAGCGGCCACGGTGAAACAGCGGCCGACGAGCCGGAGAATCACCCCTGCGGAGATCAGCGTGAGCAGCGGGAATTCCCGCCGGGAATGGGGTGGGAATGGGATGGGAATGGGATGGGAATAGGGGAGAGAGATGGAGAATCACCCCTGCAGAGATCAGCGTGAGCAGTGGGAATTCCCGCCGGGAATGGGGTGGGAATGGGACGGGAATGGGGGAGAGAGCCAAAGAATCACCCCTGCGGAGATCAACGTGAGCAGCGGGAATTCCCATCGGGAATGGGATGGGAATGGGATGGGAATAGGGGAGAGGGATGGAGAATCACCCCTGCGGAGATCAGTGTGAGCAGCGGGAATTCCCGCCGGGAATGGGATGGGAATAGGATGGGAATGCAGGAGAGGGATGGAGAATCACCCCTGCAGAGATCAACGTGAGCAGCAGGAATTCCCACTTGGAATGGGGTGGGAATGGGATGGAAATGGGGGAGAGAGCCAAAGAATCACTCCTGGGGCGATCAGCGTGAGCAGCAGGAATTCCCACTGGGAATGGGGTGGGAATGGGATGGGAATGGGGGAGAGAGAGCCGGAGAATTACCCCTGCGGAGATCAGCGTGAGCCAGGGGAAATTCCCGCCGGGAATGGGGTGGGAATGGGATGGGAATGGGATGGGAATGGGGGAGAGAGCCAAAGAATCACCCCTGCGGAGATCAGCGTGAGCAGCGGGAATTCCCGCCGGGAATGGGATGGGAATGGGATGGGAATGCGGGAGAGGGATGGAGAATCTCCCCTGTGGAGATCAGCGTGAGCAGCGGGAATTCCCGCCGGGAATGGGGTGGGAATGGGATGGGAATGGGATGGGAATGGGGGAGAGAGCCAAAGAATCACTCCTGCGGAGATCAGCGTGAGCAGTGGGAATTCCCGCCGGGAATGGGATGGGAATGGGATGGGAATGGGATGGGAATGGGATGGGAAAGGGGGAGAGGGATGGAGAATCACCCCTGCAGAGATCAGCGTGAGCCAGAGGGAATCCCGGCGGGAATGTGGGCATGGAATGGGATGGGAGAGGGTTGGGAGCACATGGAGAGGGATGGGAGACACCGGGGAGTGGGAATGGGGATTGGGATTCCCAGGAATGGCAGGAGAGGGACGGGAGCACACGGAAAGGGATGGGAGGGATCGAGGTGCTGGCTGGGGAGTGGCATTCCCAGGAATGGGGATTGGGATCCTGGGAATGGAAGGAGAGGGGTGGGAGACACTGGGGAGTGGGATTCCCAAGAATGGGGGTGGGATTCCCAGGAATGGGGATTGGGATTTCTGGGAACAGAAGGAGAGGGATGGGAGCACATGGAAAGGGATGGGAGGGATCTGGAGGATCACCCTGAGGAGATCAGCGTGAGGCAGAGGGAATTCCGGTGGGAATGGGAGACAGGAAATGAAAGGAGATGGATGGGAGGGATCCGGAGAGGGATGGGAGGGATCGTTGTGCCAGGTGGGATTCCCAGGAATGGAAGGAGAGGAATGGGAGGGAATGTGGAGTGGGATTCCTGGGAATGGGGATTGGGATCCTGGGAATGGAAGGAGAGGGATGGGAGACGCTGGGGAGTGGGATTCCCAGGAATGGGGGTGGGATTCCCAGGAATGGGGATTGGGATTCCTGGGAATGGAAGGAGAAGGATGGGAGCACATGGAGAGGGATGGGACGGATCCAGAGGATCTCACTGAGGAGATCAGCGTGAGCCAGAGGGAATCCCGGTGGGAATGTGGGCATGGAATGGGATGGGAGAGGGTTGGGAGCACATGGAGAGGGATGGGAGACACCGGGGAGTGGGAATGGGGATTGGGATTCCCAGGAATGGGGATTGGGATTCCCAGGAATGGCAGGAGAGGGACGGGAGCACACGGAGAGGGATGGGAGGGATCGCGGTGCTGGCTGGGGAGTGGCATTCCCAGGAATGGGGATTGGGATTTCTGGGAACGGAAGGAGAGGGATGGGAGGGATCCTGGAGCCGAGGGGAGCTGCTTCAGGAGTGGAATTCCCGGGAATGCGGAGCCTGGGAGACCCCGATCCACAGCGGGGGGCTCAGAGCTCCCTCAGCTCCCCGGGATCCCCATCCCGGCCTGGGAATCCGCACGGATTTCCCGGGAAAGGCTGGAAGAGCAGCTCTGGAGGAGCCTGGAGAGCCGAGCTGGATGCGGGGCTGGAATTCTGCCGGAATCCGAGCGCCGCCTCCGAGGGGAAGCGCGGAGGGAGGAGGAGGAGGAGGAGGAGGAGGAGGGGGCTCGGGATTGTGCCAGGAATGCTGCGGGTGGGAAGCAGCTCCGGGAAAAGTGGGACAGGAGCTCCCGGAGTCATCCTCGCCGGATTCCCGCCTGGAGCGGGCAGGGAGACGGGATGGGAGCGAGGGAATTATCCCAAGGTTTGGAATTCTGCTGGAATTCCCAGCAGGAAGGTGGAGGTGAGGAGGGTCCATCCCGGTGGGAAGAGCTCCCGGTTTTCCCGCAGCTGGAATTTCGGGTGGGAAGTGCCGGGTCCTTGCGGCCGAATCTGGACTGGGAATTCCCTGTTTTTCCCTTCCAGTCCCTGTTTGAGCGCCAGGGAATGGCGGCGCATTCCGGGGTCCTGGCGGGAACGGAGAAGCCCCACGTGTCCCTCCGGAAGGGAATTCCACGGACCAAGTCTGTAGGTGAGGAAAAACCCC
This sequence comes from Lycocorax pyrrhopterus obiensis, assembly GCA_014706295.1. NCBI lineage: Eukaryota > Metazoa > Chordata > Aves > Passeriformes > Paradisaeidae > Lycocorax > Lycocorax pyrrhopterus. The sequence continues at coordinate 1,007,861 of JACSVZ010000015.1, forward strand.
GGGAGAATCCCTTGGGAATGGGGTGGGAGGGTCCCTGTGGGATGTGGAGTGGGCGGGAAAGGCTCGGCCCTTCCTGGGTGGTCGCTCCAGCTCTGGGAGTTTGGGATGTTCCATGGAATTCCGGCTTGGAGGGATGCCTGGTCCTGCTCGGAGCCGAAGGTGGGACTGAAAAATTCCGGGGGAGAATTTCGGGAGGGAATTCCAGGAATTCCCGGATCGGCTGTGCCGAGGGCAGGGGGGCTCTGCCACCCCCAGTGTTGGCACTGGGCATTCCCGGCGGGAATGGCACCTCTGGAGCTGGGAATGCCGGAGCTGGGGCTTAGGAGGAGCAGGACGAGGTCTGGAGGAGGCACCTGGATGTGGGGGATCCTTGAGCTTATCCCAAAATATTTATGGAGTCTCCAAACCCAAAACCATCTCTGGTGGATCCCTGAGCTTATCCCAAAATATTTGTGGAGTCTCCAAACCCAAAACCGGCTGTGGTGGGTCCTGGACCTTGTTCCGAAAGGTTTCTGGTGTCTCCAAACCCAAAACCATCTCTGGTGGATCCCTGTGCTTATCCCAAAATATTTGTGGAATCTCCAAACCCAAAACCGGCTGTGGTGGGTCCTTGATTCTGTTCCTGAAGGTTTTTGGTGCCACCAACCCAAAATCCACCTGTGGTGGGTCCTTGGCATTGTCCCAAATTATTTATGGTGGCACCAACCCCAAAACCGTCTGTGGTGTGTCCTTGACCTTCTCCTGAAGGTTCATGGTGTCACCAACCCCAAAACCATCTGTGGTGGGTCCTTGACCTTGTCCCAAAGGTTTTTGGTGTCACCAACCCCAAAACCATCCCTGGTGGATCACTGAGCTTATCCCTAAAGATTTATGGAGTCTCCAACCCCAAAATCCATCTGTGGTGGGTCCTTGACCTTCTCCCAAAATATTTGTGGTGCCACCAATCCCAAAACCATCTCTAGTGGGTCCTTGAGCTTATCCAAAAGATTTATGGAGTGTCCAAACCCAAAAGTGGCTGTGGGATGTCCTTGACCTTGTCCCTAAAGGTTTTTGGTGCCACCAATCCCAAACCTGCCTGTGGTGGGTCCTTGGCATTGTCCCAAATTATTTATGGTGCCACCAACCCCAAAACCGTCTGTGGTGCGTCCCTGACCTTCTCCCGAAGGTTTGTGGTGTCACCAACCCCAAAAAATGTCTCTGGTGGCTCCTGGCGCTTCTCCCTAAAGGTTTTTGGTGTTTCCAAACCCCAAACTGTCTGTGGTGGGTCCTGGACCTTGTTCCTAAGGATCTGTGGTGCCACCAAACCTAAAACCATCTGTGGTGGGTCCTGGAGCTTGTCCCGAAGGTTTCTGGTGCCACCAAACCCCAAAATCCGTCTGTGGTGAGTCCTTGAGCTTCTCCTGAAGGTTTTTGGTGCCACCAAACCCCAAAAACAGCTGCGGTGAGTCCTGGACCTTCTTCCAAAATATTTATGGTGCCACCAACCCCAAATCTGGCTATGGTGGATCGTTGAGCTTATCCGAAAAGTTTTATGGTGTCACCAAACACAGGAACTGCTGTGGGATGTCCTGGACCCTGTCCCTGAAGGTTTTTGGTGCCACCAAACCCTAAAACCACCTGAGATGGGTCCTTGACCTTCTCCTAAAGGTTCCTGGTGCCACCAAACCCAAAATCCATCTGTGGTGGGTCCTTGACCCTGTCCCAGAAGGTTTTTGGTGCCACCAATCCCAAACCTGGCTGTGGGGGATCCTTGATCCTAAAAAATAAAGGGAAATCGGGAGTTTCAGGGATTGCGTTGGTGCAGCTGCTCCTCTGCCGGGAATTCCATGGGAAAGACATTCCCAAGGCTCTGGAGGAGCTGGGATAAAAGGGGATCAATGGTGTGGGATGTAGAGGATGGATCCATGTGTGGGCATGGAGAAATCCCATCCCAGCGTCCCAAACTTGCGGTGGCCAGAGGGGAGCCGGGACTTTTATCCCGGTTTATCCCATATTTTGGTCTTGGAAGTGGGTCCTGCCCCGGTGCCGTCGGAATGAGGAGGATCCAGGGGATTCCCAAAGCCTTTCCGGAGCTTCTGGGTGAGACCGTTTGGGAAAAAGCTTTGGAAAAGGAGCTGTCCAAGGGCCGGAGCAGCCACAAAGAGCCAGGAATGGCGTGGAAAGGGGTCTGGGACACTGGGAATGCGTTCATGGAATTGTCCAAGGGCTGGAGCCAGGCTGGGAGCGCTGGGAATATTCCCCTGGAGAAGGGAAGGATCCAGGGGGAGCTTCCAGCACATTCCAGGGCCTAAAGGGGCTCCAGGAGAGCTGGAGAGGGACTGGGGACAAGGGCTGGAGGGACAGGACACAGGGAATGGCTTCCCAGTGCCAGAGGGCAGGGATGGATGGGATCTTGGGAATTGGGAATTGCTGGCTGGGCTGGAATTCCCAGAGCAGCCGTGGCTGCCCCTGGATCCCTGGAATGTCCAAGGAAAGGCTGGAGCAGCCTGGGATCTTGGGAGGTGTCCAGGGGTTGGAATTGGATGGGATTTGAGGTCCTTCCCACCCAAACCATCCCGGGATTCTGGAATGACGGGATCCTTGCCCATGGAATGCTGGCGGTGCCTCGGGAAGGGCCCGCGAGCCCCCCCTGGGCTGGGCAGGGGCTGCCAGGGATCCGTGCAGGGAGAGCCCGGGAAAAGCGGGATCCGCGCCGGGATCGGGGCCGGGGGAGCTTTGCTGGGATGCGGGCGGGGATCGGGAATGTCCTTGTGGCTCTGCACAGCTCCCGCCCGGAGCCAGCGGGGATCGGGATCTGCTGCCGGGAATGAGCCCCGGGAAAAGAGGGAACGGCCTCGGGCCGGGCCAGGGCAGGCTCAGGGGGGAAATTTGGGAATTTCCCCATGGAAAGGGCGCTCAGGCCTTGGAACTGCCCAGGGAGGTTTGGAGCCGCCGTCCCTGGAGGTGCCCAAGGAATTCCTGGAATTCCACTCAGGGCTCTGGGATGGGATCGGGCCCGGCTTGGACTCGGTGCCCTTGGAATTCTTTTCCAACCTCACTGATCCCAGAACTCTGTGCTCATACGCCCATGAGAATTCCCAGTACATCCAGGTTGTCCCTGACCATCCCAGTGATTCCCAGCCCGTGCAGCCAAACCCCACCTCTGGAAAAAAGGGATTAAAAACATTCCTCGAATCTCCATCAGGAGAGCTCAGATCCCGGTGGGAGATTCCCTGCTCCGAGCAGGAACGGCTGCGGCTGCCACAGCCCATCCCGACAAAAAAATCCAGGGAAAAATCCCATCCAGGGCCTCCAGATCCGTCCCCACCGTGGGACAACCCCGGGAACGGAGGGGACCCAAAGCAGCTCCTGGGAGAAGCCGTTCCCGTGGAATTCCAGGAAAACGGGGATGGGAAAGAGGCGGAGAGGGAGGAATTGGGTGGGAATGGGGCTGGAATTAGAAGTCCTTGAGCTGTCATTCCACGCCCACGGCCGGGAGCTGCGCAGTCACTTGATTCCGTGAGAAAAATCCCTCCACGGGCGAGGAAGGAGATGGAAAAGCAGCGCTCGGATGGGGGTTTTTTTTCGGGAATTTGCGTATTCCGGCCGCAGATTCCCGGGGGAGAAAAGATCGAAAAGATTCCATGTGCAGGGATGGGGCGGGCAGGGAAAAATCCCGGGATAAAGGTGGTTAACCCCCGGCTGGCTGGGAAAAAAGTGGGATGGGAGGAATATTTGGAGGAAAACGGGAAGGAGTGGGGGGAAGGGGAGGGAAGATGATCCCTGTCAGACTTCCAAGATTTCTGCCAGCGCCATCTGCTCCGGCAGCGGGAGTTAAAAACACTCCGGAGGCTGCGGAGCTGCCATGGCTCCCGGAGAGAATTCCAGAGGGTGGAGCCGTTGGTTTGGGAGGGGAGGGAGGGATTTGTGACCCCTCCAGGACCATCGGGAATGTGGGGAGGGCTGGGAAGCGTCCTGGTGTTAAAGCGGCATCCGGGGTGGGATCCTGGAATGGTTTGGGTGGGAAGGGACCTTGAAGATTCCCTAATTCCACCCTCATTCCATGGGCAGGGACAGCTCCCAGTGCCTTGGGCACTTCCAGGGATCCAGGGGCAGCCACGGCTGCTCTGGGAATCCTGGGCCGATCCCGGGTGCCAGAGGATGGAGGTTCCTGTCCCTGGATACCAAAAAATGGAGATTCCCGTCCCTGGGAATGGAGATTCCCGACCCTGGGTTCCAGAGGATGGAGATTCCCAACCCTGGGTTCCAGAGGATGGACATTCCCAACCCTGGACACCCAAAAGATGGAAATTCCCATCCCTGGACACCAAAGGATGATGATTCCCAACCCTGGACACCAAAGGAAGGAGATTCCCATCCCTGGGTTCCAGAGGACGGAGATTCCCATTTCTGGGTAATAAAGGATGGAAATTCCCATCCCTGGACATGACAGGACAGAAATTCCCATCTCTGGATACCAAAGAATGGAAATTCCCATCCCTGGACACCCAAAAGATGGAAATTCCCATCCCTGGATACCAAACGATGGAAATTCCCAACCCTGGACACCAAAAACTGGAGATTCCCATCCCTGGACCCCACAGAACAGAGATTCCTATCCCTGAACTCCAGAGGATGGGAATTCCCAACCCTGGATACCAAAGGATGATGATTCCCAACCCTGGGCTCCAGAGGATGGAAATTCCCATCCCTGGATACCAAAGGATGATGATTCCCAACCCTGGACACCAAAAAACAGAGATTCCCAACCCTGGGTTCCAGAGGGCGGAGATTCCCATTTCTGGGTAATAAAGGATGGAAATTCCCATCCCTGGACACCAAAAACTGGAGATTCCCCTCCCTGGACCCCACAGAACAGAGATTCCCCTCCCTGGACCCCACAGGACAAATATTCCCATCCCTGGACTCCAGAGGATGGGAATTCCCATCCCTGGATACCACAGGAAGAGATTCCCATCCCTGGGCACCAAAGGATGGAAATTCCCACCCCTGGACACCCAAAGGATGGAAATTCCTATCTGTGGACACCCAAAGGATGGGAATTCCCAACCCTGGACACCACAGGAAGAGATTCCCATCCCTGGGCACCAAAGGATGGAAATTCCCATCCCTGGACACCAAAGGAAGGAGATTCCCATCCCTGGGTTCCAGAGGACGGAGATTCCCATTTCTGGGTAATAAAGGATGGAAGTTCCCATCCCTGGACACCCAAAGGAAGGAGATTCCCAACCCTGGACACCAAAGGATGGAAATTCCCATCCCTGGACACCCAAAGGATGGGAATTCCCATCCCTGGATAACCACAGGATGTGGATTCCCTCCCACTCCCCACTCCCGGATTTGCACCCTCCCGCCCCGGGGCCGTTTCTGGGAGCTGCTCCCCATCCCGGGATTGGGAAGCGGCGCCGGGAGCAGCGGGATGGGCTCGGGATCCGGCCCCTCGTTATCCGTCGCCGCTGAGTGCACGGAATGAGGTTATCCAGGGATTTGGGCTGTTATGGCAACGGGCCCGGGAGCGTTCGCGGAGAGGCTTTGTGTTTTCCTTGGAGATTAATTCCATGGGAATGGCACCGGGGGTTGCCAGGCTACACCGGGAGCATCATTCCCGTTCCAGGGAAGTCATTCCGGCTGCTGGGAGTTGGTCCTTACTGGTCCTTACTGGTGGCTCCGTTTGGAATCCGGCTCTTTGTTCCCGAGCTCCGGAATCTGATCCTGGCGACGTCCCGTTGTTCCATGGGATGCGTGGGAGTCTCCCACAGCTCCGGGTGGGGTTCGAGGGGAGGGGAGAGCCCAAATTCCATGGAAAACAGCAAAGGGATGAGTTGGTTTGTTTCTTTGGGGTTGAAAATTCCTGGGAATTCGAGGAGATTTGGGACAGAGAGGTCTTTTCCCAGAGGATGCTCCCACTTCTCCCATCCCTCCTGAGAGCCTGGAGCAGCTCCCAAAATTCCAGGCTCACTGGGAAGCAGAAAGTCTGGACACCCTGTGCCTTCCTGAGACTCAGGGATTGAGATCCAGGGGTGGATCATGGAATCCTGGAATGGTTTGGGTGGGAATCATGGAATGGTTTGGGGACCTTAATCCCGTCCCATTCCCATGGGCAGGGACACATTCCACCATCCCAGATTTCCCCAGCCTGGCCTTGGACACTTCCAGGGATCCAGGGGCAGCCACAGCTTCCCTGGGAATTCCATCCCGGAGCCGGATGTTCTGTAGCTGCTCCCTTTTAGGGATCTTTTGGGATCCTTTAGGGATCTTTCAGGAGGACGCATTCCCTTGGGAATTCCAGAGTCTCCAGGCTCCAGCTGCTGCAGAGATGGAGCCCAATCCCTAAATTCCACGCCTGATCCAGCCCCCAGCATTCCAGGTGGCTTTTCTTTCCCTCTGGAGATTCCCAGGCAGATCCCAGAATTCCATAGAAAGTAAACAAAGCTCAGCTCCGGTGAATCCGTGCTGGGAATAAACAGATCCTGCTTTTCCCTGCTCGGAATTCCTGCTCGGAATTTCTTCCTCTCCCGGGGTTCTGTAGGAATTTGGCCATGGCAGCCGGGATCGGGGAAGGATTTGGGCAGGAAGAGACAACAACGGCCCCGGAATTTGGGAAAAACCTTCCCTGCACACACCAATTCCACTGGAATTCCAAAGGATCCGCTGGGAGCGGCTCCGCGGAGAAGGATCTGGTGGAAAACTTTGTCCCTGAGGCCAGTGGGATGCTGGGATGGATTGGGAAGAGCATTCCCAGCGGGACAGGGAGGGATCCTGCCCCTCTGCTCGCCGGGAATGCTGGATCCAGGTTTGGGATCCTTGGGACAAGAGGGACGTGGAGCAGATCCTGGAGGGATGGGAAGATGAGGAAGGGACTGGACAGGGAATTGTTGGAGCGAGTCCAGAGGAGGAACCGGGATGATTCGAGGCTGGGAAAATTGGGATTGTCCAGCCTGGAGAAGGGAAAAATCTGGGATGACCCAACTGTGACCTTCCAGGACCTTCCGGAGCTCCAGGAGAGCTGGAGAGGGACGGGGGACAAGGCATGGAGGGACAGGACACAGGGAATGGCTTCCCAGTGCCAGAGGGCAGGGATGGATGGGATCTTGGGAATTGGGAATTCCTGGCTGGGCTGGAATTCCCAGAGCAGCTGTGGCTGCCCCTGGATCCCTGGAATATCCAAGGAAAGGTTGGAGCAGCCTGGGATAGGGGAAGGTGTCCCTGCCCTTGGAATGGGGTGGGATTGGGATGGGATTGGGATGGGATTGGGATGGGATTTGAGGTCCCTTCTCACCCAAACCATTCCATGATTTTTCCATGGGAAGAAACTGTGGAAGCTGTTCCATCTCCTTCCCCGGAGACATTCCCGATCCAGCCGGACACATCCCTGAGGAACATTCCCGGGGGCTGGTCAAAGTCACCTCCAGCGGTGCCTCCTCCGTTCCGTGGTGGCTCTGAGCTCCCTTTTCCAGGGAATCCTGCCCAGATCCAGGGATCTGGGAGCGGAGCAGCTGCCGAGGTGACACACGAGGTGACTCAGCCGCTCCTCCCCGGAACGGCTGGAAAACCGAGGGATGAGTCGGGAATGATCCTGTGGCTGTGTCTCAGCTGCTTCCACAGGGAGCTGCTCCAGGCCTGGAATGCTGGGTGGGAATGAACACGGAATTCCTGGGATGTGGTTTTCCATAGCGTCCCTTCCACTTGGCCACTCCTTGGATGTGGTTTTCCGTAGCATTCCCTGTCTTTGGCAATTCCTTGGATGTGGTTTTTCCCTGGTATTCCCTGAACATGGCAATTCCTTGGATGTGGTTTTCCATAGAAATCCCTGCCCTCGGATGTGGTTTTCCATAGCATTCCCTGTCTTTGGCAATTCCTTGGATGTGGTTTTCCATAGAATTCCCTGCGCCTGGATGTGGTTTCCATAGAAATCCCTGCCCTTGGATGTGGTTTCCATAGCATTCCCTGTCTTTGGCAATTCCTTGGATGTGGTTTTCCAGAGGGTCTTCCATTTGGCCATTCCTTGGATTTGGTTTTCCTTAGTATTCCCTGTCTTTGGCAATTCCTTGGATGTGTTTTCCGTAGTATTCCCTACTTTTAGGCAATTCCTTGGATGTGGTTCTCCGTAGAATTCCCTGCCCCTGGATGTGGTTTCCCATGGTGCTCCCTGCCCTTCACAATTCCTCGGATGTGGTTTTCCGGAGTCCCTCCCACTTGGCAATTCCTTGAATTTGGTTTTCCCATGGTATTCCCTGAACGTGGCAATTCCCTGGATGTGTTTTCCGTAGTATTCCCTACTTTTAGGCAATTCCTTGGATGTGGTTTCCATAGAATTCCCTGCCCCTGGATGTGGTTTCCCATGGTGCTCCCTGCCCTTCGCAATTCCTTGGATGTGGTTTTCCAGAGGGTCCTCCATTTGGCCATTCCTTGGATTTGGTTTTCCTTAGTATTCCCTGTCTTTGGCAATTCCTTGGATGTGGTTTTCCGGAGTCCCTCCCACTTGGCAATTCCTTGGATTTGGCTTTCCACAATACTCCCTGCTTTAGGCCATTCCTTGGATGTGGTTTTTCCGTGGTATTCCCTACTTCTGGCAATTCCTTCGATGTGGTTTTCCAGCGTCCCTTCCGTTTGGCCATTCCTTGGATTTGGTTTTCCTTAGTATTCCCTGTCTTTGGCAATTCCTCGGATGCGGTTTTCCCATGGTATTCCCTACTTTTGGCAATTCCTCGGATGCGCTTTTCCTTAGGGTCCCCTCCCCATTTAGGGAAAAATGGAGGAGAGATGGATCCAAGGGCTGGATCCACGGACTGGGTGTCCCAGTGTCGCCCCGATCCGGCAGCCACGCCCAGGACATTCCAGAGGGAAGATCCCGCTTTCCCACTGGATCTCCTGCCCTAGCTCAGCCGGACACCACATTCCCAGGACGAGCTCTCCGATTCCGTGTCCTGGGATATTCCAGGCCTGGGGACGGAGCTCAGAGCTTCCCAAAATATCCCTGTGTCACCTCCCGGCCATTCCCAGAGATCTCCAGAAAGGCAGGACTGGGTTTTTTGGGATCTTCCTGCTGCTCCCGGAATATTCCATGGCTCCGTCTCGTGCAGGATCCCAGATTCCCTTGGAAAAAAGGGCAAGGATGGGATCATCCTCCCGAATTCCCCCTGCTGGCCTCGGCTCCGGGATTTCAGGCCACACAAAAGCTTGGAAAAGGCAGATTTTCCATGCCTTTGTCCAGGCTCCCTTTGAACCTGTTCCGTGCTGCCGGTTCTTTATTCCCACTGAACATCCCCAATTCCCAAAAATAGCCCAGTTTCCAGCACGACCAACAGCATGGGATGGAATTTCAGTGCCAGATTCCTCCCTTTTGTCCCCATTGGATTCTGCCTCGGGTGGAATCGCTGACGGATTCCGGGCGGAGCTGCCGGAGCCTTTCGGTGCTGCTGGAAGAGCGTTTTCCATAAAGGAAAAGCGACAGAGGCCAACAAAAAAAAAAGCCCAAATCCTCTCCGGAGCGGTTTGGAAGCTTGGGAAGAGCGGAGCAGGGATTGGGAAGGAGGAATTTTCCCAAAGGAGGGGTGAGCGCGGCGAATCCGGGCTTGGGAATGAGGCTGGAGCTGGGAATGGAGGGAGGGAATTGTGGCGTGAATGGATTTCAGGATCGTGGAACGGCTCGGGTTGCGAAGGCCCTTAAATCATCCCAATCCACCCCTGATTTTTCCTCCTTTTCCATCCAAATCCTCGCGGTCTCTCCGAGTATTGTCTGAAAAAGCAGGAATTCCTGCTAGACCCTGCCGAGCTCCGTCTGGCACTCGGGAACAGATGTCACCCCTCGGGAAAGCGGGAAGCGTGACGGGAGCGGCGCCCGTGCCGGTGGCACTCGGATGTCTGGCACGTTGGCGGTGGCGGCACTTCCGTCACCGGAGCCTGCTCAGGAAGGGGTGGGAATAACTCCGGGGGGAGCTGATCCCGTGGGAATGTGGCTGCGGTGAGGCTCTCGTGGAATCACGGAATGGTTTGGACCGGGGTGACCGCAAAGCTCAGCCCATTCCCAGCCCTTCCATGGGACACCTCCCGCTGTCCCAGGTTGCCCCGACCTGGCTTTGGACACTCCCAGGGGGTCCAGGGAATTCTGTCCCAGCGCCGGGTGGTTCCTCCAGTCTCGGAGCTGGTCCCTTCCACTGGAATTTGTTCGGAGCCTTTTCCAGCGAGGCTTGGAAAGAGGAAAAACCTTGGGAATAAAGTGGGGTGGGAGGAACAGCCCCAGCCACCTCCCGGTTTGTCCCACTCCAGGAATTCTCTGGGAATGTCGTCTTCACTGCTCTCCTTGTATTCCAGGTGGAGACCAGAAACTCATCCCTGACTTTACTCTTTTCCTTGTTTTCCATGTGGAGATGGGAAATTCCTCCCTGACTTTACTTCTCTCCTTGTTTTCCAGGGAAAGAAGAGAAATTTCTCCCTGACTCCACTCTTTTCCTTGTTTTCCTGGTGGAGACCAGAAACTCCTCCCTGGCTTTGTTTTCCTTGTTTTCCATGTGGAGATGAGGAACTCATCCCTGACTCCACTTCTCTCCTTGTTTTCCAGGGAAAGACCAGAAACTTCTCCCTGACTCCGCTCTTTTCCTCGTTTTCCAGCTGGAGACGAGCAACTCATCCCTGGCTCCGCTTCTCTCCTTGTTTTCCAGGCGGAAGACGAGAGGTTCACCCCTGACTTTGCTCTTTCCCGTGTTTTCCAGGGGAAGACGAGAAACTGGCCGCGTCCCTGCTGGACGGGAAGTTCCCGCGGAGCACCTCCATGACGGACACGGTCCGGGAAGGCCACGGGATCCCCCCTCCCCCCCAGACCGCCCCTCCCCCGCCCCCCTCCCCCTATTACTTCGACACCGGCCCCCCTCCGTCCTTCTCGCCGCCGCCGCCGCCGGCCAGAGCCTACGACACCATCAGATCCAGCTTCAAGCCGGGCTTGGAAGCCAAACTCCACGGGCTCCCGCAGGTGCTGAGCGCGGCCGAGATGTACGACCAGGCCAGGAGCTCCATCCCGTATCCCGAGCGGCAGAAGAGGGCCCGCTCCATGATCATCCTGCAGGATTCCTCCCACCTCCCCGTGGAACCCACGGAGATCCCGCGGCCCGGCCCGGCGGCGACGCCTCCGGAGAAGCTCAAGAGGAAGGGCAGGGTCATCGACAACCCCTACGCCAACATGGGCCAGTTCAACGTCAGCCTCTTCGCCCCCACCAAGCCGCAGAGGAAGAAGAGTCCCCTGGTCAAGCAGCTCCAGGTGGAGGACGCCCAGGAACGGGCGGCCTTGGCCATCACCGGCGGCTACTCCTCCCGGGAGCCGTCGCCCACGCGCCGGAGCCACCGCCTGGAATACCAGCACCACCCCGGCATCGCTCAGGTGGAAGCCGCCGGCCTCCCCTTCGCCACCGCCATCGCCGCCGGCGTCATGAAGGACCGGGACCGGCGGCTGGACGAGAGGAGGAAGTCCACGGTGTTCCTGTCGGTGGGAGCCATCGAGGGGCCGGCGCCGGGCGGCAGCGAGATGCCGTCGCTGCAGCAGTCGCGCTCCATCGACGAGCGGCTCCTGGGCAGCCGGGACGTCCTCCTGCCGTCGCCCGTGTCAGCTTTAAAGCCATTAATCAGCAGCTCCTCCTCGACCTTCATCCACCCCCTGACGGGAAAGCCCCTGGATCCCAACTCGCCCCTGGCGCTGGCGCTGGCCGCAAGGGAACGGGCGCTGTCCACCCAAGTCCCATCCCGGTCGCCCACCCCGATCCACAGCCCCGACTCGGACAGAGCCGCGCCCCTGTTTGTGGACATCCAAACCAAAGAACCGGACAGGGGGGACTTGGAGAGCTTGGTGTCCCCCGCCTACTCCCCCGGAGGGAAGGCAGTGATGGCGGCCGACGCCGGCGCTCTGACCCCCACCAAGAGCCCCTGGGGGACCCCGACCACGCTGCGGAAGGAGCCCGAGGTGCGAGTGGAGCCGCCGGGCAAGGAGGAGAAGAAGCCCGAGGACAAGAAGTCCATGATCATCAGCATCGTGGACACGTCGCAGCAGAAGACCGCCGGCCTCATCATGGTCCACGCCACCAGTAATGGGCAAGACGAGATAGGCCTGGAGATCAAAGAGGAGAGCCCGGCCGTGCCCGAGGTCTGCGCGGAGCCGGCCGAGTCCCCCAAGGTCGAGCCCCAGCCCAGCCCCGTGGGGAAGCCGCCGGCCAGCCCGGCCTCGGAGAAGGCGCTGGGCCAGGGCAGCTCGGAGGAGGAGGTGGAGCCCTACACGGTGACCCTCCCGCCAGCCCAGCTGTCCTCCAGCGACGAGGAGACCCGCGAGGAGCTGGCCAAGATCGGGCTGGTGCCACCCCCGGATGAATTCGCCAACGGGGTCCTGGTGACCACCCCTGGCACCCCCGTGAGCCACCTGGCCGCGCCCAGCACGCCGTCCCTGCCAGCGGCAGCAGTAGCACCTTCTCCCCCCGGCGCGACACCCTCAGGGAAGCCCTCGGACGCCCCCGCGGCCCCGGAGTCGGCGGCGGACTCGGGAGTGGAAGAGGTGGACACCAGGAGCTCCAGCGACCACCACCTGGAGACCACGAGCACCATCTCCACGGTCTCCAGCATGTCCACGCTGTCCTCGGAGAGCGGCGAGCCCACCGACACCTACACGTCCTTCGCCGACGGCCAAACTTTTCTACTCGAGAAGCCACCAGTGCCTCCAAAGCCCAAACTCAAGTCCCAGCTCAGCAAGGGGCCGGTTACTTTCAGGGACCCACTTTTGAAGCAGTCTTCGGACAGCGAGCTCATCTCCCAGCACCACGCGGCCACGCTGGCGGCCACCAGCGCGGCCCGGCCACGCTACCTCTTTCAGAGAAGGTCCAAGCTATGGGGCGACCCCATGGAGAGCAGGCCCGGCCACGGGGCCGAAGAGGACAAACCAACTGTGATCAGCGAGCTGAGCTCCCGCCTCCAGCAGCTCAACAAGGACACGCGCTCCTTGGGCGAGGAACCGGCCGGCTCCGCCCTGGATCCCGGCAAGAAGTCGCCGGTGGTGGCCGCACGGTAAGAGCCGGGCGTGGCCGGGGTTGGGGATGGGGCGGGTGACACTGCCGAGGACCCAGATGTGGTTTTGAGGGACATCTCAGAGCTTCGGGAGCTCGGTGGAGGGGCTGGAACATCTCCGGGAGTTGCGGGATGGGCTCCCGGCGCGTTGTGGTTGTGGCTTCTCCTCGCGCTCCGCCTTTCCCGTCGCTCCGTGTCCCCTCCTCCCTGTGTGGCAATGCTGTGGTGACGATGACGATGGTGTGGTGATGATGGCAACGCTGTGGTGACGATGCCGTGGTGGCAATGCTGTGGTGACAGTGACGATGTGGTGACAACAATGATGTGGTGCCGATGACGATGCCGTGGTGGCAATGACAATGGTGTGGTGACGATGCCGATGCCGTGGTGATGATGATGATGTGGTGACAATGACGATGCCGTGGTGGCGATGACAATGGTGTGGTGACGATGACGATGCCATGGTGACAATGATGATGTGGTGACAATGACGATGCTGTGGTGACGATGACAATGGTGTGGTGACGATGACGATGCCGTGGTGATGATGATGATGTGGTGCCGATGACGGTGCTGTGGTGACAGTACTGCGGTGACAACGACGATGTGGTGACGATGATGCTGTGGTGACAATGACCATGTGGTGACAATGACGATGCCATGGTGGCAATGACAATGGTGTGGTGACGATGATGATGCCGTGGTGATGATGATGCTGTGGTGACAATGACCATGTGGTGACAATGACGATGCTGTGGTGACAATGCCAAGTCCTGGGTCACCCCCTCCGTGTTCGCTCCTGGCCAAGAACCATGGATGGGTTTTTCCGGGGCTTTTCCATTTCTGAGGATCTCCAGGTGTTGTCCCGCTCAGGAGGTGACAAAGGTGGCCCGTGGCACCCCCAGACAGGACACGGTGGCACCAGCTCCGCCCTGGTTCTGCCTCACTCACCCGACCCTAAAACGACCCCAAACCTTCCAAATCAGAGCCCAAATCCTTAAAACGCTTGGGAATATTAAATCCCGGCAGGAAGTGACCCAAAATTCCGAGACTTGTCCTGCCCTTTCGGGTGCGGCCCCACAGAGCTGCCGTGAGCCGCTGTCACCCGGTGTCACCCGGTGTCACCCATGGGTGCCAGGGCTCAGCGAGGTGCCGGGAGCTCTGGGTCAAGGGCAGCCCTTCCCATGGGAAAAGCTTTTCCAGCCAAACCATCCCGGCCACGGCTCCTCCCTGCGCGCGGCGCTGGCACAGGAGGTGACATTTCAGGCGGTGGCCTTGGGGACAAAGTGTCCGGGAGCATCCTGGAGTCACTCCGGCCTCCGGCAGCCTCTCCCAGCGGATCCAAACTGGGAATACTGGGAGCGGATCCAGGGTGTCGTTCCCTGCAGAGCCAGGTGTCGCCCAAGGTCCCCTCCCTCATCCCGAGCCGAGGGTGTTCGGGGATCCTCCGGAATCGGGGCTGTGCCCGTCTCCAGCGGCGCCGGAAATTTGGGAATTCCAGGCTTTTACAGGCCCTGCAAGGATCCCACCCCGGTTTGGGGTTCCCTGCTGGGAATCCTCTGGCTCCCGGTGACATCAGAATGTCCCTTTCCACGTCCCCATCCCTTCCATCCGTGTCCATCCGATCTCCCGGTTTTTCCCGGAGCAATTTCCCCGATTTCCAGGATCACCCCTTCTCCATCCTCTCTTCCTGCCTTCCCTGCAATCCCTGCAATTCCCGTGGCTCCGTGCCCCTCTCCTCCCGTTTTCCCGCACATCCCGTCCTCGCTCCCCGCCGGAATCCGGCCCTTCCAGCCATCCCGCAGAGTCCCACGTTCCCGCTTTTTTCCCTTTTGGGAAAGTCACGACCTTTCATTCCGGAGTTTGGGATGTCAAAGGCTTGAAACATTTCCCAGGAAGTCGGTGGCGGATGGAATTTTTAACGATGGCAGCCGCTGTCCCGCATTGTCCGAGTTCTCCTCGTTTTTTTTATGGAATTGCTGTGAATTCAGGGAATAATGGGAGGAGGGTTAGGTAAGAGGGGGTGACCCAGTTTGGGACACGTTTTCCAGGCTCCGGAATTGTCCAGAGAAGGGAAGTGTCACCTGAATGTCCCTCAAAGCTGCCGGGAGCCAGAGGTGGCCTGGAATCCCACAGGGATGGGGACAGGGAGGTGGCCTGGAATTCTGCAGGGATGGGGAGAGCGAGGTGGCCTGGAATTCTGCAGGGATGGGGACACTGAGGTGACCTGGAATTACGATAGGGACACTGAGGTGACCTCGAGTCCCACGGGGATGGGGACAGGGAGAAGTCCTGGAATCCCACAGGGATGGGGACAGGGAGATGACCTGGAATCCCACAGGGATGGGGACACTGAGGGATCTTGGAATCCCACAAAGAACAGGGACACTGAGGTGACCTGGAATTATGAAAGGGACACTGAGGTGACCTCGAGTCCCACAGGGATGTGGACAGGGAGAAGTCCTGGAATTCTGCAGGGATGGGGACACTGAGCTGTCCCGGAATCCCCAAGGTGGACGTTGAGGGGTCCTGGAATCCCACAAGGAAGGGGGACACTGAGGGGACCTGGAATCCCACAAGGAACAGGGACACTGAGGTGACCTGGAATTACGAAAGGGACACTGAGGTGACCTCGAGTCCCACGGAGATGTGGACAGGGAGAAGTCCTGGAATCCCACAGGGATGGGGACAGTGAGGTGTCCCAGGGTCCCCAAAAGGACACTGAGGGGTCTTGGAATCCCACAGGGATGGGGATACTGAGGTATCCTGGAATCTGGGGATGGGGACAGGGAGAAGTCCTGGAATTCTGCAGGGATGGGGACAATGAGGTGTCCCAGGGTCCCCAAAAGGACACTGAGGGATCTTGGAATTCCACAAGGAATGAGGACACTGAGGGGACCTGGAATCCCACAGGGATGGGGACAGGGAGGTGTCCTGGAATCCCAAAAGGGACATTGAGGTGTCCTGGAGATTCACTGGGATGGGACCCTGGAATTCTGCAGGGATGGGGACACTGAGGTGACCTCGAGTCCCCAAAAGGACACTGAGGGGTCCTGGAATCCCACAGGGATGGGGACACTGAGGGATCTTGGAATCCCACAAGGAACCGGGACACTGAGGTGACCTGGAATTACGAAAGGGACACTGAGGTGACCTCGAGTCCCACAGGGATGTGGACAGGGAGAAGTCCTGGAATTCTGCAGGGATGTGGACAGGGAGAAGTCCTGGAATTCTGCAGGGATGGGGACAATGAGGTGTCCCAGGGTCCCCAAAAGGACACTGAGGGATCTTGGAATTCCACAAGGAATGAGGACACTGAGGTGGCCTGAAGTCCCACAGGGATTGGGACACTGAGGTGACCTGGAATCCCAAAAGGGACATTGAGGTGTCCTGGAGATTCACTGGGATGGGACCCTGGAATTCTGCAGGGATGGGGACACTGAGGTGACCTGGAGTCCCAAATGGGATGTTCTGATGTTCCCATACCTGATCCCTCCCCCCAGCCCTTCCAGCGGCTCTGGATCCGTGGGATGTGGCGGAGCAGTTCACCTTCCATTTGGGAATCATCCTGGAATTCCTTCCTCCCCACGTTTATCCTGAATTCCCAGCAATTCCATCCTAGGGCAGGGAATTCCCTGCTCCAGAACAGTCCCTGGCACCTTTCCCTCACCGATCCCTGCGGGAATCCTCCCTGGGAACCCCGGGAAGCCCCGATCTGTGACTTTTTCCGTAGCTCTAACTCCGGCTCTGTCTCCTCCCAAGCCGGGCGTCCACGGAAGGACCTTTGAGCCGAGGGACTGGGAAAGAGCCCAAGGAATTCTGACAGTGGGAACGTCAGGTCACAGTTCAGGCCACTGACGGTGACAATTCCGGGACCGGGACACCCGGACGGTGACAGTGACAGCGGAGCAAGGGGACAACTTCCCTTCATCCGTGGTGGCCCTTGGTGGCCGTGTCCAAGAGCAGCTTCCTCGTGTTTAACCCAAAATCCTGGAATTGTCTGAGGTTGGAAAACCCCTCTGATCCCACCGAGTCCGAGCATTCCCAGCACTGCCCCGTGTCCCCAGGTGCCACATCCACATGGCTTTTAATCCCGCCGGGAACAGGGGATTCCACCCCTTCCCTGGGCATCCCATTCCGACGCTTCATAAACTTTCCGGGAAGGAATTTTCCCAAAATCCAGCTCCACCCCGAGGTGATTCCCTCTTGTTCCCTGGGAGCAGAGCCCCCTCCTGCCCCAGCTGGGATTCCTGGAGCGGTGGCGGGATCCTGGAAAAGCCCGGGATGCTGGAAAACCCCGCTGAGCCGCAGGAGAGACTCGGGATGTGCCGGAGCCGATCCCAATCCCGATCCCGCTCCCGGGAGCCGCGCGAGGCCGCAGCGCGTTCCTTGTGTGACATCCGTGTCCCCAATAAAGCTGACGGTGACCGTGACAGGTGTGTGTGTGTCATTGGGGACACGGCCATTCCCAGGATTTTTGGGAGCCACGTTCCATGCCCGGAGCCAGCTCCGGCTCCGGACTCACCGCTCCAGGAGATACTCCCGCAAAATTCCGGCGACGTTCCCGTCCCGTGCCCCGCTGTCCTGTGGCCACCCAGCCCCGCCAGGCTCCTGCCATCCATAATCCCGACTGGATCCACCTTCCCGACCTCTGGGACTCACCGGGAGCATCCCGAACATCCCAAAAACCCCGTCCCAGCTGCTTTGTCTTTTCCGGCCGATAGGAACGATCTGGTGCCGGTTTAATTCCCGGGAATTTGGGGTGTGGAGGGCCCAGGATTTGTCCAGGTCATTCCCAGGCATCCACTGGGAAGAGCAGAGCTTTGTATTTTCCCCTGGAATTTGGAAGGAGGCTCCAAGCCCAGAACTGTGGGAGTTTTGCCCATCCCGAGGGTTTTTCCAGTTAAATCCCAGCCACAGACTTCCAGCTTTTCCAAGAGTTTTCCTTAGCATTGATAAATCTCCAAGGCAGCTTCCAGGAGAGTTCCGATGTTGTGGGGCTCTGGATCCGAGTTCAGGGAAGCTTTTCCAAGGGGTCCTGGCCCCTGGGGACTCCCAGGAACATCCCAAGGGTCCCGGTTTGGGGCTGTGGATCGGAGCTCGGGGGAGCTTTTCCAAGGGGTCCTGGCTCCCGGTGATTTTCCAGGAGCATCCCAGTGGTCCCAGTTTGAAGCTCTGGATCTGAGGGAAACTTTGCCAAGAGGTTCCGGTGATTCTCCGGGAGCATCCCAACAGTTCCGGTTTGGGGCTCTGGATCTGAGGGAAACTTGGCCAAGGGGCTCCGGTGACACCCTTTGGAACATCCCAACAGTCCCAGTTTGAAGCTCTGGATCCAAGGGAAACCTTGCCAAGGGGTCCCAGTGATTCTCCAGGAGCATCCCAAGGGTCCCAGGCTGGGGCTCTGGATATGAGGGAAACTTGGCCAAGGGGTTCCGGTGACTCCCCTGGAGCATCCCAATGGTCCTGGTTTGAAGCTCTGGATCTGAGGGAAACTTTGCCAAGGGGTCCCGGTGATTCTCCAGGAGCATCCCAGCATCCCGGTTTGGGGTTCCAGATCTGAGCTCAGGGGAGCTTTTCCAAGGGGCCCTGGGGACTCCCAGGAACATCCCAAGTATCTTGGTTTGGGGCTCTGGATCTGAGGGAAACTTGGCCAAGTGGTTCCGGTGACTCTCCAGGAGCATCCCAACAGTCCTGGTTTGGGGCTCTGGATCCGAGGGAAACTTTGCCGAGAGGTTCCGGTGACTCCCTTTGGAGCATCCCAAATGTCCCGGTTTGGGGCTCTGGATCCGAGCTCAGGGAAGCTTTTCCAAGGGGTCCTGGGGACTCCCAGGAGCATCCCAAATGTTCCAGGTTGGGGCTCTGGATCCGAGGGAAACTTTGCCAAGGGGTTCCAGTGATTCTCCAGGAGCATCCCAATGGTCCCAGGTTGGGGCTCTGGATCTGAGGGAAACTTGGCCAAGGACTTCTGGTGACTTCCCTGGAGCATCCCAACGGTCCTGGTTTGGGGCTCTGGATCCGAGCTCAGGGGAGCTTTTCCAAGGGGCCCCAGTGACTCCCAGGAACATCCCAAGTATCTTGGTTTGGGGCTCTGGATCTGAGGGAAACTTGGCCAAGGGGTTCCGGTGACTCCCTTTGGAGCATCCCAAATGTCCCGGTTTGGGGCTCTGGATCTGAGCTCAGGAAAGCTTTTCCAAGGGGTCCTGGGGACTCCCAGGAGCATCCCAACAGTCCCAGGCTGGGGCTCTGGATCCGAGGGAAACTTGGCCAAGGGGTTCCGGTGACTCCCCTGGAGCATCCCAACAGTCCCGGTTTGGGGCTCTGGATCCGAGCTCGGGGAAGCTTTTCCAAGGGGTCCTGGCTCCTCTTGGCTCACCAGGAGCATCCCAAGTATCTCCGTTTGGGGCTCCAGGTGAGGTGGGGCTTTGCCAAAGGGTCCTGGTTCCCAGTGACTCCCAGGGACATCCCAAATGTCCCAGTTTGGGACTCCAGATCCCAGCTCAGGGGAGCTTTTCTGAGGGGTCCTGGCTCCCAGGGAGCATCCCAAGGGTCCCGGTTTGGAGCTCTGGATCTGAGGGATCTTTGCCGAGGGGTTCTGGTGACTCCCCAGGAGCATCCCAAGTGTCCCGGTTCGGGGCTCTGGATCCGAGGGAAACTTTGCCGAGGGGTCCCAGGGATTCCTCAGGAGCATCCCAAATATTCCAGTTTGGGGCTCTGGATCCAGGCTCAGGGAAGCTTTTCCAAGGAGTCCTGGGGACTCCCCAGGAGCATCCCAAGGGTCCCAGTTTCAGGCTCTGGCTCTGAGGGAAACTTGGCCAAGGAGTTCCGGTGACTCCACAGGAGTATCCCAAATGTCCCAGTTTGGGGCTCTGGATCCAAGCTCAGGGAAGCTTTTCCAGTGGGTCCTGGTTCCTGGGGACTCCCGGGAACATCCCAAATGTTCCAGTTTGGGGCTCTGGATCCGAGGGAAACTTTGCCAAGGGGTCCCGGTGATTCTCCAGGAGCATCCCAATGGCCTACCAGGAGACAGGGTCCCGGCGCGTGTCCTGTCCCGGTGTCACCGTGTGCCCGCGTCACCGCTCCGCTGGCTTCTCCCATCCCAACGTCACCCATCACCCTCATCCCAGGGAAACGGGACTCGGGCTTTTTGGGGAATTTGGGAAGAGCGGTGAGGGGTGGCCGGAGCTCCATGGGATGAGCTCCAGGTCCTGAGGGAGCGTCCAAGAGGGAAGAGCGGAAGCGTCCGCAGCTCGGGATGTTCCCATCGAACAGGGATTTGTCACCTTTTCCTTGAGGTGGAAATCATGGAAAAAGGGTTTTTCCCTGGAGAAATCCAGAGGGATCCGTTCCAGGTGGAGTTCAGGGAAGGAGGGCGCTCCGGATGTTCTGCGGGATCTCTCTCTGGAAGAGATTGGCTTGGGAAGGCCCAGGGGCAGCACTCAAGGAATTGGGAATTTTCCTAAGGATTCCAGCCCTGAATTCCCTTTTCCTGCTGGGATCGGAGAAGGATAAAGGGATTTTTAGTTACAACATCCCCGACCCTGCCAGACCTCCCTGTTGGAGCTTCCCGGACACTGGGATCGCTCCGGATTGTCCCTGCTCTGGGAGGGACCAGGGCGGAGCTCGTGGATAAATCCCAACCCCAAAACTGCTCCGGAAAAATCCCAGCTGGAGCCTGAGACCCCCTCAGATCAGGGAACAGCCGCTCCTCTCCATCCCTGCTCCGGCGGGATCCCCTTGGGATGCTTTTCCCAAGGGATAACCACATGTCCTTCCCAAATCTTCCCAAATCCACATTCCCAAAAGTTCCCAGACCCAGCTCCCAATTTTGGGCTGTGGCATTCCCGAGGTTTCCCCGTTCCCAGCACGGCTCCGGCATTTCCTGCCCATTCCGCTGCAGAAAGCGATAAAATTTGGGAATAATCCAAGGATTTTGGGGCGTTTGGAGCCGCCGTTCCAAACCTGGAAGCTCCTGGTCTTATCCAGGTGGGATGAGGCCATTCCCTCCTTTCCCATGGCACAGCCGAGGAATCCCAGGGAGCTTCCACAGGGAAGAGCCGAGGTTTTTCCCACTGGGAAGCCCCGAGTCCCCGGGAACATCCGGTGGCCCTTGGGGGTGGCCGACGGCACCGTCACTGTCACCAGCCCCGGGGGGACATGGAAAAACTTGGGAATTTTGTGTCGGCTGCTCGGTGTTGTTTTGGCTGTGGGGCATTTTTCTCATGCATTTGTTGTTTCCTTCCTTCCTTCCCCAAATCCCTGATCCTTCCCAAATCCCTCTTCCTTTCCCAAATTCCTGTTCCTTTCCCAATTCTCTGCCTTTTCCAATTCCCTCTCTTTCCCAAATCCCTGCCTTCCCAAATCCCTGCCTTTCCCAAATCCCTGTTCCTTTCCCAAATCCCTGCCTTTCCCAAATCCCTGCCTTTCCCAATTCCCTCTCTTTCCCAAATCCCTGCCTTCCCAAATCCCTCTCCTTCCCAAATCCCTCTCCTTCCCAAATCCCTGTTCCTTTCCCAAATCCCTGCCTTTCCCAAATCCCTGATCTTTTCCCAAATCCCTCTTCCTCAAATCCCTGCCTTTCCCACATCCCTGTTCCTTTCCCAAATCCCTGGCTTTCCAAATTCCTGTTCCTTCCCAAATCCCTGCCTTTCCCAATTCCCTCTCTTTCCCAAATCCCTGATCCTT
This sequence comes from Lycocorax pyrrhopterus obiensis, assembly GCA_014706295.1. Taxonomy (NCBI): domain Eukaryota; kingdom Metazoa; phylum Chordata; class Aves; order Passeriformes; family Paradisaeidae; genus Lycocorax; species Lycocorax pyrrhopterus. The sequence goes on from JACSVZ010000015.1 coordinate 1,029,581, forward strand.
TCCCAAATCCCTGTCCTTCCCAAATCCCTGTTCCTTTCCGAAATCCCTGGCTTTCCCAAATCCCTGTTCCTTCCTAAATCCCTCTCCTTCCCAAATCCCTGCCCTTCTCAAATCCCTCTCTTTCCCAAATCCCTGATCCTTCCCAAATCCCTCTCCATCCCAAATTCCTGTTCCTTTCCCAAATCCCTGTTCCTTCCCAGTTCCCTGCCTTTTCCAATTCCCTCTCTTTCCGAAATCCCTGCCTTCCCAAATCCCTGCCTTCTCAAATCCCCGTCCTTCCCAAATCCCTGTTCCTTCCCAATTCCCTGCCTTTTCCAATTCCCTCTCTTTCCGAAATCCCTGCCTTCCCAAATCCCTGCCCTTCTCAAATCCCTCTCCTTCCCAAATCCCCGCCTTTCCCAAATCCCTGTTCCTTCCCAAATCCCTTCCCTCTCTTCCCTCTTTTCCCAGCCCTCCCAGCAGCTCTGTCGCTGTCCAACCCTCCAGGCTTTGGCTGAATCCATGCAATTCCCACCGCCCCATTCCCGGACGGCCACGCCCTCACCCATCCCATGGGACCCATCCCGACCCCCCCCAATCCCCACCCCACTGATTCCCCCATTCCCAATCCCCCCCCCCTCCCCTCCCCAAACCCAACTCGGGGGTCTCCACTCAGGGAACACCGGGATGCCCGAGGCCGGATTCCCGCGGTTCTCCCGGCCCCGAATCCCTCGGGATCGACGTCCGGTGGCTTCTTTTCCGTGTGGCGCTTCCCGGACCGGAGCTAACATTTCTCTCATTGCCTCTTTTCCTGCTTCCATGTGCATGTCCCGCTGCTCTGTCCTAGATCCGCCTCTGGCCTCCGGAGGGTGGGCGAGTTGTGTAAGTGAGCACGTTCCCATTCCATAGCTCCATCCCACCGGGAATGTCCCATTCCTCACCTGTCTCTCCTCCCCGTCCCCAGTGCGGCCCCGCTGCCCGCCGGCGTTCCCGAGGTTCCGGGAGGCGGGAGCGGCGCCGGCTCTGGAATGTGACGTGTCCCTGTGTCCGTGGCTCGGGAGCATGGCCCTGTCCCCGTGCTGTGGTGCCGTGTCCGGCTCTTCCCGCTGGTGGTCCTGCTGAGGAAATTCCCGTCGGGATCCCGGGGGGAATTGGGGCCGTGGGGTGGGGTGGGATGGGAATGGGATGGGACGGAGACCTCGGAGCAGCTCGGTCTGGGAAGAGAGGTCCGGGAAGGGTGGGAGAGACACCAGGAAGTGGGAAAGGATCGCAGGAAAGCCGGGAGAGATCCAGGAAAGGTGGGAAAGACCCCAGAAGGGTGGAAAAGGTCCCAGGAAGGATGGAAAAGACACCGGGAAAGGTGGGAGAGGCCCGGGAAGAGTGGGAGAGATGCCAAGGAAAGTGGGAAAAGACCACAGGGAAGGGTAGGGAAGGACACCAGGAAATGCAGGAGAACCCCAGGAGGTGGGAAAGGATCACAGGAAAGGAGGGAGAGACCCCAGGAAAGGAGGGAGAGATCCAGGAAAGGTGGGAAAGACCCCAGAAGGGTGGAAAAGGTCCCAGGAAGGATGGAAAAGACACCGGGAAAGGTGGGAGAGGCCCGGGAAGAGTGGGAGAGATGCCAAGGAAAGTGGGAAAAGACCACAGGGAAGGGTAGGGAAGGACACCAGGAAATGCAGGAGAACCCCAGGAGGTGGGAAAGGATCACAGGAAAGGAGGGAGAGACCCCAGGAAAGGAGGGAGAGATCCAGGAAAGGTGGGAAAGACCCCAGAAGGGTGGAAAAGGTCTCAGGAAGGATGGAAAAGACACCGGGAAAGGTGGGAGAGGCCCGGGAAGGGTGGGAGAGATGCCAAGGAAAGTGGGAAAAGACCACAGGGAAGGGTAGGGAAGGACCCCAGGAAAGGCGGGAGAACCCCAGGAAGTGGGAAAGGATCACAGGAAAGGCAGGAGAGATCCAGGAAAGGTGGGAAAGACCCCAGAAGGGTGGAAAAGGTCCCAGGAAGGATGGAAAAGACACCGGGAAAGGTGGGAGAGGCCCGGGAAGAGTGGGAGAGATGCCAAGGAAAGTGGGAAAAGACCACAGGGAAGGGTAGGGAAGGACCCCAGGAAAGGCGGGAGAACCCCAGGAAGTGGGAAAGGATCACAGGAAAGGCAGGAGAGATCCAGGAAAGGTGGGAGAGATCCCAGAAAAGGTGGGAAAGACCCCAGGAAAGGTGGGAGAGATCCCAGGAAAGGTGGGAAAGACCCCAGGAAAGGTGGGAAAGACCCCAGGAAAGGTGGGGAGAGATCCCAGGAAAGGTGGGGAGAGATCCCAGCAAGGGTAGGGAAGGACTCCAGGAAGTGGGAGAAGATCCCAGGAAAGGTGGGAGAGATCCTGGGAAGGACCCTGGGAAGCAGGGGCTGAGCATCCCCATTCCGATCCCAGAAAATCATGGATGCAGCCATGGATGCACCAGGATCCATCCGTGATTGCCCAGGGTGGGATGTCCCAGGTCCCCCTCTGGAGCAGAAATTCCATGAGGCAGAGGTGGGAGCTCCGGGGATCCCGCTCCATCCCAATCCTGCAGGGAGGTGTCCCTAGGGAAGTCACCTGAGCAGGAAAATCGGGATCCAGGGGTTCCCCCCTCTTCTCCCAGCAACGATTCCAGGATATCCCAGCGGCTTCCAGAGCTTCTGGAATCCCCCCCCCCTGAGCTGGGAGGACTCCCCAGGCTGGGACAGCAGTGGGATCCCGGGAAAAGCTGTTCCCACTCCAGCTCCCTTGGACTGGAATCCGTGGGGTCGGGTGGGGGGCGATCCATGGGGTTGGGAGGGCCGGAGAATTCCCCCTGGGAATTTCCCAGCGTGCATGGCCGGCTCCGTGCTCCTGGTTGTGCTTCCTCCGTGTTGTCCCCGTGTCCCGTCCTCGTGTCCCGTCCCGTGTGCGGAGCCCCGGCTCCATCCGTGTCCCGGCTCCCGGAGCCGTTCCCGGTTGATTTTTCCTTGTCCTTTTCTGCCGAGCGCTGAATTCCCGAGGCCGCGGCCCCGTCCCGGGAGAGCGGCGCCGGATCCCGAGGCTCCGGGAATGCCGGGGGCTGCCTTCCCGCTTTCCCGGCGGCTGCTGGATGCCATTCCCAGGGATTTGCTCTGCTCCCGGGTGGGACGGGGGCGTGGGATGCTCGGGAGCCCCCGGCCTGCTCCGGTCTTTCCTGGAACACCCGGAGCGGGGTCGTTCCGGAGGCTCTTCCCGGCCGGGGTGGGCTCATCCCATTGGATCCAGCCGTGGATTCATTCCCTCAGTCCTGGTGTCACAGAAATTTGGGATATTTGGGGGGCACCAGGAGGGATCTGTCCCCTGTGCTGGCACTGGGGGCACTTGGATCATCCTACGGATCATTCCGGGGCTTATCCCAGGGCTTATCCCGAGGTTCATCCCGGGGCTCATCCCGGGGCTCATCCCACAGCTGCCGGGTTCAGGACAGCGGGAATTCTGTGTCCTGCTCCCACACCTGATCCCGGATCCTTTGGGATGGCCGTGTCCCACCCATCGGAGTTACCGGGATTAGGAAAGCTTTGGATAGTGTTTGATCCTTGCCTGGAATCCTTGCCCAGTTCCCAGTATCCATGTCCAGTTCCCAGTATCCCTGTCCGGCTCCCAGTATCCCTGCCCAGTTCCCAGTGTCCCTGTCCAGTTCCCAGTACCCCTGCCCAGTTTCCAGTGTCCCTGCCCAGTTCCCAGGAAAAGCCAGGGACAGGGGCAGGGTTGGGATTAGGATCTGGATCAGGATTAGGGTTGGGATTGGGGTCAGGATCAGGGTTAGGATCGGGATTAGGGTTGGGATTGGGGTCAGGGTCAGGGTTAGGATTAGGATCAGGGCCAGGGTTAGGATCAGGATCATATCTGATTTAGGATCAGGATTAGGGTTGGGATTGGGGTCAGGATGAGGGTTAGGATTAGGATCGGGATTAGGGTTTGGATCGGGATCAGGATTAGGGTTAGGATGAGGGTCAGGATCAAGGTTAGGATTAGGATTGGGATCAGGATCAGGGTCAGGATTAGGATCAGGGCCAGGGTTAGGATCAGGATCACATCTGACTTAGGATCAGGATTGCAGTTGGGATTGGGGTCAGGATCAGGGTTAGGGTTAGGATCAGGATCAGGATTAGTGTCAGGATCAGGGTCAGGGTCAAGGTTAGGATTAGGATTGGGATCAGGATCAGGGTCAGGATTAGGATCAGGGCCAGGGTTAGGATCCGGATCACATCTGAGTTAGGATCAGGTTCAGGGTCAAGTTTAGGATGAGGGTTAAATTAGGGTCAGGTTTAGGGTTAAGATCAGGATCAGAATCAGGATCAGAGTTAAGGTTACTTTAGAGTCAATCTTAGGGTCAGGTTTAGGGCCAGGGTTAAGGTCAGGATTAGGATCAAAGCTGAATTGAAGTTTAGGGTCAGATTTAGGGTTAGGATCAGAGTCAGCATCAGGATCAGGGCTAAATTTAGGGTTGTTTGGGATCAGGATCAGAGTCAAAGTTGAGATCAGGTTTGCACTTGGGATCAAGGTTGGGATGAGGGTTGGGATCGGGGTTGGGATCAGCGTCGGGATCAGGGTCAGAATTAGAATCAGGATTAGGGTTAGGTTTAGGGTCAGGATCAGGGTCAGGATTAGGATCAGGATCAGGGTTAGGATTAGGATCAGGATTAGGGTTAGGTTTAGGGTCAGGATCAGGATCAGGGGCAGAGTCAAGGCTGGGATCAGGTTTACATTTGGGATCAGGGTTAGGCTTGTGTTTGGGATCAGCATTGGAGGAGGGTCCATGGAAAGGAAGGGAGATCCATGGGATCCGTGGGAAGGAAGGTCAGAGGAAGATCCATAGGAAAGTTGGAAAAAGATCTGTAGGAAAGTTGGGAAAAGGTCCATAGGAAAGTCCGAGGAAGATCCATAGGGAGGTTGGAGGAAGATCCATAGGAAGCTTGGAATGAGGTCCGTAGGAACGTTGGAATGAGGTCCGTAGGAAGATCCATAGAAGGTCAGAGGAAGATCCATGGAAAGGTCGGAAAAAGTTCCGTAGGGAAGTTGGGAAGAGGTCCATGGGAAGGTTGGAAAAACATTCACTGGAAGGTCAGAGGAAGATCCATGAGAAGGTCGGGAAAACATCCATAGGAAGCTCGGGAAGATCCATAGGAAGACTGGAAAAACATCCATTGGAAGGTCAGAGGAAGATCCGTAGGAAGTTGGAGGAAGATCCAGAAGAAGGTCAGGAAAAGCTCCACATCAAGGTTGGAGGAAGATCCATAGGAAAGCTGGGAAAAGGTCAGAGAAAGGTGGATGTGGCCACAGCCCCGAGCCTTTGGAAGCCGCGATGGGAATCGTGGGAGGCAATTCCAGGGATTTGGGGGCCACCACGGAACCCCGGAGCCGCAGCACGGAAGCCTCGCCAAGGACCCGGGAATCTTTCCCTTGGGAGCGATCCCTGACTCCGAGCCTGCCCTCGCCTCTGGAGCTCCTGGAGAAGCTCGGATTGGGATGCAGAGCTCCAAGGAAAATCCTTCATCCCTTAATGACTCCCTGGAGAAATCCCAGAGACCTCCAGGAACAGAATTCCCAGAAGGCCCCGTTATCCCTAAATCCCGGCTCCTTCGGATGGAATCCCCCTCCATCACCGGTGCTTCTCTGCTTCCCGGGAAACCCGAGCTCCTTCCGTGCGATCCCGTCTGCCCCACTCCTGCTGCTTTTCCAAAGGCTCCTTTTCCCGGCTGCTCCCACGGAGCAATCCCAGGAACGATCCCAGTGATCCCAGGAATGATCCCAGTGATCCCAGGAGCGATCCCAATGATCCCAGGAGCGATCCCAATGATCCCAGGAATGATCCCAGTGATCCCAGGAATGATCCCAATGATCCCAGGAGCGATCCCAGGAACGATCCCAGTGATCCCAGGAATGATCCCAATGATCCCAGGAATGATCCCAATGATCCCAGGAGCGATCCCAGGAATGATGCCAATGATCCCAATGATCCCAGGAACAATCCCAGGAACTATCCCAATGATCCCAGGAACGATCCCAATGATCCCAGCAATCCCAGGAACGATCCCAGCAATCCCAGAAATTATCCCAATGACCCCAGAAATTATCCCAGCAACGATCCCAGCGATCCCAGTAACGATCCCAGCAATCCCAGGAATGATCCCAATGATCCCAGGAACAACCCCAGAGATCCCAGGGATCCCATGAATTATCCAAATGATCCCAGGAACGATCCTGGTGATCCCAGAAATTATCCCAATGATCCCAGAAATGATCCCAGCGATCCCAGGAATGATCCCAGCAATCCCAGAAATGATCCCAACGATCCCAGAAATTATCCCAGTGATCCCAGGAACAATCCCAGCAATCCCAGGAACGATCCCAGCAATCCCAGAAATGATCCCAACGATCCCAGAAATTATCCCAGTGATCCCAGGAACAATCCCAGCGATCCCAGAAATTATCCCAGTGATCCCAGAAATGATCCCAACGATCCCAGGAATGATCCCAGCGATCCCAGGAACGATCCGGGCTCAGGAGCTGCCCCGAGTGGGATTTGTGGGGTCGGAACCGACTGGAGGAGCTGCCCCATCCCAGCTCCCGCAGAATCCAGGAGCACCGGGAATGCCACCCCTTGGAGCTGCCTGGAAAAGACACCGGGAATGGGAAACTGAGCTCCGCCCTCGCACGGATTCGGGATCGCCCTGAGGGAAAGCGGATGATTCCAGAGGGATCCTAAAGCCCAGAAAAGCTCCCTGAGAGCAGCATCCCAAAATGTGGGATGATCCCTAAGGAATCGGATCGGATCCGGAGACGTTGGAGCCGGGGGTTGGGATTCCTGGCTGGAGAGGAAGGAACCGGGAATACCGGGAGTGGATGGGATCCATGCGGGAAAACGCACTGCCTGGAATTCCAGACGGGAATTCAGCCACACCAGCGCATCCACAGGCTTGGGAAAAGCACCTGGGTCCTGCCGCGTCCCTTCGGATTTTCCACGGCTGCTCATTCCCGGCTGCCCCTCCCGGCAGATCCGGAACTTTCTCTCCCAGATCCCAGATCCGGGTGGGACGCGGCCACGTCCTGGCGCTTCCCACTCCGTGTCTCGTTCCACAAGGGCATCCGGCTTTTCCCTGTCAGAGCTTCCCGAAGGTGATTCCGGTTCCTCTGGAAACAGAAAAACGGGAATTATCGGGAACGCGGCTCATCCCGCGGATCTCCAGCCGTGTTCCGCTCATCCCTTCGGAGCTGCGGATTTACGGGATCGTTGGAGCTCGTCAACATTCCCAAAACCAGGATTTGGCACCACGTGGGGTTCGAGGCAGTGGGGGATCCCAGCAGCATTCCAGAGTGTCCCTGTTTTCCAGGAGGGAGCTGAGATGGGAGTCAGAGGTGGGGGAGTGGCAGGGAAACTGAGGCACCGGGATGCGGGAATTTTGTGGGATGGTTCTGGGGACAAGTGGAGTGGCGGGGATGGGATGGGATGGGATGGGATGGGATGGGATGGGATGGGGATGGGGATGGGGATGGACCTCAAAGCGCATCCAGGGACACCTCCCACTGTCCCAGGCTGCTCCAAGCCCCAATGTCCAGCCTGGCCTTGGACATTCCAGGGATCCAGGGGCAGCCACAGCTGCTCTGGGAATTCCAGCCCAGCCAGCAATTCCCAGTTCCCAAGATCCCATCCATCCCTGCCCTCTGGCACTGGGAAGCCATTCCCTGTGTCCTGTCCCTCCAGCCCTTGGCCCCAGTCCCTCTCCAGCTCTCCTGGAGCCCCTTTAGGCCCTGGAATGTGCTGGAAGCTCTCCCCGGATCCTTCCCTTCTCCAGGGGAACATTCCCAGCTCTCCCAGCCTCTCCAGAGCAGAGGACTCTGATTTTCTGGGATTCATCCTCTGGGATCCCGCCCTGTCCGGTGTCGGATCCGTTTCCTTTCACATTCCCTGCTCATCCCATGGGGACAATGCCGAGGGGACAACGCCGGTGTCGGGGGCTTTGTCCCCATCCAAGATTCCCACAGCGGCACAGCCAGAGGGTCCCACACGTCCCAGTGCCGAGGGGACACTGGCCCGGCCACCCCCCGGCTCCTCACGCCACACTGACCACTGCAAGTGACCATCCCCAGGGGTGTCCTGAGGGCCCTTCCATCCCGGGAAAAGGCCGGAAGGTTCCCTCTTATCCCGGCTTTGCTCCGCTGGGTCGCTCCCGTTCCCCGCGGGACCGGGATCGGCGTGGGGTGGATGGGGCAGGACGAGGCACAGGGTCCTTGTCCCCAGGGCTGGGGACGTTTTGGGGGCGCAGAGCCGCGCCAGGAGGGCAGGACTGGCCGGGAATCCCATCCTGGAGGCGCTGCTGGAATCTTCGGGACATCCCCACCAGGATGTCCTGCCCGAGCCGTGTCCCCACCCCATGCCAACCCCGCTCCCGGCCCTCCAGCAGCCCCTTCCCGATGTATTTCGTGTCCCCGTTCCCAAACCTGGCCTCACCCCTTCCCTCTCCTCTCTCTCTCTCTCTCTCTCTCTTTTTTTTCCCGTTTTCCCGCTTTTTCCGCAGACTTTTCAGTAGTTTAGGAGAGCTCAGCACCATTTCCCAGCGCAGCTCCGGCACCACCTTCACCGTGCGGCCCGGCAGCCGCTACCCCGTCACCCGCCGCACGCCCAGCCCCGTCAAACCCGCGGCGCTCGAGCGGCCGGAGCCCCTGAGCACCGTCCGGCCCTACGGCCTGACCCCTCCGACCATCCTCAAGTCCTCCAGCCTGTCCATCCCCCACGAGCCCAAGGAAGTCCGCTTCGTGGTCCGGAGCGTCAGCGCCCGCAGCCGCTCCCCGTCGCCGTCGCCGTCGCCGGGGCCGCCCCTGCACACGCTGCACCCGCCCCGGCCCTTCATGCAGAAGCCGCTGCACCTGTGGAACAAGTACGACGTGGGGGACTGGCTGGAGAGCATCAACCTGGTGGAACATCGGGACAAGTTCGAGGACCACGAGATCGAGGGCACGCACCTGCCCGCGCTCACCAAGGAGGACTTCGTGGAGTTGGGGGTGACCCGCGTGGGGCACCGCATGAACATCGAGCGGGCGCTCAAGCAGCTGGTGGACAGCTGACCGCGTCCGGAGCCGCCGTGGGAAGGGCGGGGGCGTTATTCCCGAGCCAAGAAAACCCACTTGGATTCTCCTCCTCCTCCTCCTCCTCCTCCTCCTCCTCCTCCTCCGAGCACTGCACTGAGGGCGTGGAGCCCCGCCCGGCTCCCGCCCGCTCCCGCCCCGGCCCCGCGCCGCCTCCGGCCCAGGAATGTTGCATGAAATTCCTCCTCGCTCCCGTTCTCCCAGAGAGTCTGGCCTGTAAATCGCTCCGTGTGCCCTGCCCGGGGTGGCACCGGGCCGGGGCTGGCCGCGGGGACGGGCAGGGCCACGCCGCGGTGGTGGCACCTCGGGGGGCAGCCACGGCGCGGAGCCCCCGAGCTGCCCGAGCCGCCGGCGGCGTGGCCAGAGCGGGCGGGTGGCACCTGCGGAGGTGGCCCCAGGTCCTGAACCCCCTCAGGTGTCCCTGCCAGGAGGTGGCCCCAAGTCCTTCTCCCTCCCCAGGTGTCCCTGCCGGGGCTGGAGGTGGCCCCAGGTCCTGAACCCCCTCAGGTGTCCCTGGTGGGGTTGGAGGTGGCCCCAGGTCCTTCTCCCTCCCCAGGTGTCCCTGCCGGGGCTGGAGGTGGCCCAAGGTCCTGACACCTCCCAGGTGTCCCCGCCAGGCTCAGAGGTGGCCCCAGATCCTGACAACCCCCAGGTGGCCCTGGCGGGGTTAAAGGTGACCTCAGGTCCTGACAGCCCGCAGGTGGCCCTGCCAGGAGGTGGCCCCAGATCCTTCCCCCTCCCCAGGTGTCCCTGCCAGGCTCGGAGATGGCCCCAGCTCCTGAAACCCCTCAGGTGGCCCTGCCAGGAGGTGGCCCCAGATCCTGCCCCTCCAGGTATCCCTGGTGGGGCGGGAGGTGGCCCAAGGTCCTGAACCCCCTCAGGTGTCCCTGGCAGGGTCAAAGGTGGCCCCGCCAGGCTCGGAGGTAGCCCCAGGTCCTGAACCCCCTCAGGTGGCCCTGGCAGGGTCAGAGGTGGCCCAAGGTCCTGAACCCCCTCAGGTGTCCCTGGCAGGGTCAGAGTTGTCCTTGCCAGGCTCAGAGGTGGCCCCAGGTCCTGACACCCCCTCAGGTGGCCCTGGCAGGCTCAGAGGTGGCCCCACGCCCCCCCCCCCCCCCCCACCCCAGATGTCCCCGGCGGGCTCGGAGGCGGCGGCTCCAGCGGGTCCATCCCGGCGGTGCTCCCGGAGTTCGGAAGGGAAGAAGGAGAGAAGGGAAGACGGGAAGAAGGAAGGAAGGAAGGAAGGAAGGAAGGAAGGAAGGAAGGAAGGAAGGAAGGAAGGGCCGGGAAGGCTCCAGCGGCGGCCGTGCCCCCCGAGCCGTGCCGGGCCGGGCCGGGCCGGGCCGGGCCAGAAGAGCGGCCGGACCCCCCCCCAACCCCGGACTCTGAGCTGCTGCCCCGGCCGGGTGAGAGGGAGCGAGGAGCGCATGGATCGAAGCATGTTTGGGAATGTCGGGAGGCTGGGGGGGGGGAGAGGGGGGGGCGGGGATCAGTCCCGCAGCAAAAAAACCCCGAAAAACACACAAAAAAAAAAAAAAAGCCGCTTAGCCAACGTTTTGAGGGGGTGGGGCGGGAGGGGCGGGAAAGGTTTGATTTCCTCCGGGATCGGGGTCTTGTTTTTCCAAGGGGGAAGCGTTGATGGGAAATTATTTAATCTCCGTGCATTTATCTAGAGAGCAGCTGATAAGCCCCACGAGATAACGAACTACAGGATTCTCCCCCCCACCCCCACCCCCCCACCCCTCCGCCCCCCCCCAAAAAAAATCCTGGCCATCCCTTGTTTTGCATCTTTTTAAGCAGCTCTATATTTGGAAAGAGAGATTATCTATATATCTTTATCTCCAGAGCTTATAAGCCACCTGGTTTTTTTGGTTAGGATTTTCCTAAAAAAAAAAAAGAGAAAAAAATTCTATCTCTGGACTGGAGGAGACGCTCCCGGGACGCCCCGCGGCTCGCGGGAGTTTTTAAGCGACTGAATGAATGTGAAAAAGTCTTTTTAAACACACACACACACACACAAAAAAAAAAACCCTTAAAAAAATCCCCCACCCCAAAAAAAAAAAATAACGAACCAAGCTCTTTTCAGACGCTCTGGATTTTGTAAAGATTCAGAGAATCGCAAAACACACACAAAAAACAAAAAAAAACCTTGGGTTTTGGGACACACCGAGTCTTCCAGGCACAGAGCGGGGGTTGTGTCCCAAATTTGGGGCTCCCAGGGTCGGCGGTGGCCGTGGGGACGCCGGTGGCTTTCAGGGCCGGGGCGCTCCGGGCCAGCCCTGGCGCTGGACGAGGGGCCATTCCCAGGTTTCCGACCCTCGCCGCGGTGTCCCCAGCGCCACCCCGCTTGCCCCCTGGGGCGGGGGTGGCCAGCGCGTGCCCGGCTGGCCGGGAGGGGAGGGCTCGGTGGTCCCAAAACGCCGAGGCCCCCGCGAAGGCATTAAAAACTCTTCTGGTGCTAAGAGGGGAGGACACGGAGCTTCCTCCTGACCCTCGCCCGTCTCCGAACCTTTCCAACCCTCGCCAGGGAAAAGGGCCCGGGGATCCCCCAGGACAGCGGGGTGGCCCCGGGGTGTCCCCTGCCCTGCGCCGGGGCACCGGGACCTCCCCGGGATGTCCCCGGGGTGTCCCCTGCCCTGTTCCGGGGCACCGGGATGTCCCCAGGGTGTCCCTGGGATGGTCCCTGCCCTGTTCCGGGGCACCGGGATGTCCCTGGGGTGTCCCTGGAGTGTCCCCTGCCCTGTTCCAGGGCACTGGGATGTCCCCGGGATGTCCCCTGCCCTGTGCCGGGGCACTGGGATGTCCCCGGGATGTCCCCGGGATGTCCCTGGGATGGTCCCTGCCCTGTTCCAGGACACCGGGATGTCCCCGGGATGTCCCCGGGATGGTCCCTGCCCTGTTCCGGGGCACTGGGATGTCCCTGGGGTGTCCCCTGCCCTGTTCCGGGGCACCGGGATGTCTCTGGGATGGTCCCTGCCGTGTTCCGGGCACTGGGATGTCCCCGGGATGGTCCCTGCCCTGTTCCGGGGCACCGGGATGTCCCCGGGATGTCCCCGGGATGGTCCCTGCCCTGTTCCGGGGCACTGGGATGTCCCTGGGGTGTCCCCTGCCCTGTTCCGGGGCACCGGGATGTCCCTGGGATGGTCCCTGCCCTGTGCCGGGGCACCGGGATGTCCCCAGGAGGGTCCCCGGTGCCACCTCCTTGTCCCTGAGCCCTCGCCCGCGTGGCGACAGCCGGAGCTCTCCGGAAGCCACCAGGGGTGCGTGGCCTGTCCCCGTCCCCGGCTGCCATCCCGCTGAACGGGGCAGGGCCTGGAGCCGGCCCGGCGAGCAACCGGCCGGGAAAAGCAATCCCGGGAAAAACAAACACTCCCGGGCTCGGGGAGCCCGGACACCTCCCGACCCCTCCCCCGCGCCGCCGCGGGCGTCCCCAGCCCCAGGCACCTGGAGCGGGAATGCCGAGCTCAGGTCCCGCCCCTCGGCCGTGTCCCCGCAGCCCCCACAATGTCCCCAAAGTCCCCTCCCCCCCCCCCCCCCCCGCCAAGCCAGCGCCTCTGTCCCCAGCCCCGCTGTGCCACCAGCGGTCACCGCCACCCCGCAAATCCTCCGTGCCAGTCCCGGCACCTTCCCGCCGCCCCTCTGCCCCTAAATCCAGCCCCCAAATCCGGCCCCACCCTGTGCAATCCCTCCCAAATCCGTCCCACCTGTGCCCCAAATCCAGCCCCACCTGTGCCCCAAATCCATCCCACCTGTGCCCCGCAAATCCGGCCCCACCCTGTGCAATCCCTCCCAAATCCGTCCTACCTGTGCCCCAAATCCGTCCCACCTGTGCCCCAAATCCAGCCCCACCCTGTGCCCCCAAATCTGTCCCACCTGTGCCCCCCAAATCCAGCCGCACCCTGTGCAATCACTCCCAAATCCATCCCACCTGTGCCCCAAATCCAGCCCCACCTGTGCCAGCACCCCCAAATCTGTCCCACCTGTGCCCCCAAATCCATCCCACCTGTGCCCCCCAAATCCAGCCCCACCCTGTGCCATCGCCCCCAAATCCTTCCCACCTGCACCCCTAAATCCAGACCCACTCTGTGCCCTCCCATCTGCATCCCCCGAATCCGTCTCACCTGCACCCCTAAATCCATCCCGCCTGCATCCCCCAAATCCAACCCCACCTGTGTCATCTCCCCCAAATCCATCCCCACCTTCCCCCCAAGTCCCTCCCACCATGTCCCATCTCCCCCAAATCCAGCCCCACCCTGTGCCCTTCCACCTGCACCCTCAAATCCAGCCCCACCTGCACCCCTAAATCCATCCCACCTGTGCCCTCAAATCTATCTCACCCTGTGCCATCGCCCCCAAATCCAGCCCCACCTGCACCCCTAAATCCATCCCACCTGTGCCCCCAAATCTATCTCACCCTGTGCCATCTCCCCCAAATCCGCCCCGCCTGCATCTCCCAAATCCATCCCCAAACTGTGCCCTCCCACCTGGACCCCCAAATCCATCCCCACCCTGTCCCATCCCACCTGCGCTCCCCAAATCCGTCCCACCTGCACCCCCAAATCCATCCCCACCCTGTCCCATCCCACCTGCGCTCCCCAAATCCATCCCACCTGCATCCCTGAACCCATCTCACCTTGTGCCGTCTCCCCCAAATCCATCCCACCCGCGACCCCAAATCCATCCCCAAACTGTGCCCTCCCACCTGCGCCCCCAAATCCATCCCACCTGCACCTCCAAATCCATCCCTACCCTGTCCCATCCCACCTGCGCCCCCAAATCCATCCCACCCGCGCCCCCAAACCCACCCCCAACCCCTCTCGTGGCCGGTGCCACCCTGTCCCTGTGTCCCCCCCGTGTCCGGCATTCCCGGGACACTCCGGGCACAGGGACAGGCTGGCAGACCCCATCCCAGACCCCATTCCAGACACTCCCGTGCCACCCTCCCGTGCCACCCTCCCGTGCCACCCCTGCCACCCCCGCTCCGTGTCCCCTCTGTCCCCGCGCCCCGTCCCTCCGCCACCTCCCACCGCGTCCCGCATGGATCCGGAGCCCGCTGCCCGTCCCGGGATCCCGGGGCGCTTCCAGCCCCTCTGCATCTCCGCGGGAATGTCGCATGCCGGAATGTCGCATGCCGGAATGTCGCATGCCGGACGCGCACGCGTCCCGGTGACATCGCACGGGCTCCTTCCCGCGCTCCGGGATTGAGGAATTCCCGGGAATTCCTTTGGCTGTCGGTTCCCGAGGCTGCTCCCACGGGGGATCCTCGCGCCCGTGGCTGCTCTGGCCGTGCCGCCCCACGCCTGGCTGTCCCCGCCTTGGGGACACGGGGGTCCCCCCGGAGCCCCCGCGCGAGCGCTCGGCTTGGCCAAGCCCCTGCACGGCCACCGCTGGTCCCGGCTGTGCCACCCTCGTCGCCTTGGTGCTGCCCCTCGGTACGTCCTGGCACTGACCGCCCTGCCTGACCACCCTGACCACTCCTGCCTGGCACTGACCACCCGGCCTGGCACTGACCACCTTGCCTGACCACCCTGACCACTCCTGCCTGGCACTGACCGCCCTGCCTGACCACCCTGACCACCCCTGCCTGGCACTGACCACCCGGCCTGGCACTGACCACCCTGCCTGACCACTCCTGCCTGGCACTGACCACCCTGCCTGACCACCCTGACCACTCCTGCCTGGCACTGACCACCCGGCCTGGCACTGACCACCCTGCCTGGTACTGACCACCTTGCCTGACCACCCTGACCACTCCTGCCTGGCACTGACCACCCTGCCTGACCACCCTTGCCTGGCACTGCACACCCTGCCTGGCACTGCCCACCCTGCCTGACCACCCCGCCTGGCACTGCCTGGCCGCCCCTGCCCACCCTCCCTGTCCCTCCCTGTCCCTCCCTGTCCCTCCACCTCCCTTCCCCTCTCTCCCCGCTCCCTCCCCGGCAGCCCCCGGCAGCCCCCGGCGTCCCCTCGGTGGCACCGGTGACGCGGTGCCCCAGCGCATCCACCCGCCTGGAGCCACCCCCGTGTCCCCTCCGGGCTCGGGGGGCTCCGCCGAGCGCTGCCCTCCTCGGGCGCGACCTGCGGGTGACACGGGCGCGCGGGGGAAGGTGACAGTGGTGGCCTGAGCGCGGGCAGCCCGGCGCCATCCCCGCCGGGCGTCCCCGGGTCTCCGCCCCTTCCGCAGCTGTTTTTTGGGGCCACCAAGAGAGACCCGCCCGCGGCCGCCTCTCGCCGCGAGAGGCCAAAAACCCCGCGGAGCGCAACCGCTCCGCGCCAAGCTCGCTCTGGGACCGGGAGAGCTGGACGCCTTCTCGCCATTTCGGAGGAGCCTTCCTCTTCCTTCTCCTGCTTTTCCTCCTCCTCCTCCTCGCCCCTGGAAGGGCGGAAATGGCGGTGCCCGCTCCGCGCCCGCGGAGCCGCGGCCGAGCCCGCCCGGGCACCCCCAGCTCCCGCTGAAGCAGCTGCAGCCGTACCTGTGTTGGCGAACACTGAGTGTCACCCGCCTCGCGGGGACACCACGGCTCGTCCCAGTCAGGCCCCACGCCAGAGAAGGCGACTTCCACCCGCGCTGCCCGGCCCGGGCCCGGGGACCGCCCGGGGACCGCCCGGGGCTGCCACCAACCTGTCCCCGCTCTGTCCCCGCTGCCTCCTCGTCCTGCTGTCCCGTCCCTTCGTCCCTGGCCGCCGTCCCGTTTGTCCCTGGCCCGTTTATCCCTGTCCCCCGTCCCGTTCATCCTTGTCCCGTTTATCCCTGTCCCCCGTCCCGTTCATCCTTGTCCCCCGTGCCACTCATCCCTGTCCCGTTCATCCCTGTCCCGTTTATCCCTGTCCCCCGTCTCTTCCATCCCTGTCTCGCTCATCCCCTTCCCATGTCCCCCTCATCCCTGTCCCCCGTGCCACTCATCCTTGTCGCGTTCATCCCTGTCCCGTTCATTCCTGTCCCGTTCATCCCTGTCCCGTTCATCCCTGTCCCGTTCATTCCTGTCCCGTTTATCCCTGTCCCCCGTCCCGTTCATCTTTGTCCCCCGTGCCATTCATCCCTGTCCCGTTCATCCCTGTCCCGTTCATCCTTGTCCCGTTTATCCCTGTCCCGTTCATCCTTGTCCCGTTCATTTCTGTCCCGTTCATCCCTGTCCCGTTCATTCCTGTCCCGTTCATCCTTGTCCCGTTTATCTCTGTCCCGTTCATCTCTGTCCCCCGTCTCTTTCATCCCTGTCCCGCTCATCCCCTTCCCATGTCCCCCTCATCCCTGTCCCCCGTGCCACTCATCCTTGTCGCGTTCATCCCTGTCCCGTTCATTCCTGTCCCGTGCCACTCATCCCTGTCCCGTTCATCCCTGTCCCGTTCATTCCTGTCCCGTTTATCCCTGTCCCCCGTCCCGTTCATCTTTGTCCCCCGTGCCATTCATCCCTGTCCCGTTCATCCCTGTCCCGTTCATCCTTGTCCCGTTTATCCCTGTCCCGTTCATCCTTGTCCCGTTCATTTCTGTCCCGTTCATCCCTGTCCCGTTCATTCCTGTCCCGTTCATCCTTGTCCCGTTTATCTCTGTCCCGTTCATCTCTGTCCCCCGTCTCTTTCATCCCTGTCCCGCTCATCCCCTTCCCATGTCCCGCTCATCCCTGTCCCCCGTGCCACTCATCCTTGTCCCCTGATCCCGTTCATCCTTGTCCCCAGCCCTGCTCATCCCTGTCTCGCTCCTCCCTTTCCCATGTCCCGCTCATCCCTGTCCCCTGCCCTGCCCATCCCTGTCCCCAACCTCGCTCATCCCCGTCCTCCGCCCCGTTCATCCCTGTCCCCTGCCCCGTCCATCCCTGTCCCCTGCCCATTCCTGTCCCCTGCCCTGCCCATCCCTGTCCCCTGCTCTGCCCATCCGTGTCCCCTGCGCCGCCCATCCGTGTCCCCTGCGCCACTCATTCTGTCCCCTGCCCTGCCCATCCGTGTCCCCAACCCTCCCCATCCCTGTCCCCTGAGTTGCCCATCCCTGTCCCCACCCCGTTCATCCCTGTCCCCTGCCCTGCCCATCCCTGTCCCTTGCGCCACTCATCCTGTCCCCTGCCCCTCCCATCCCTGTCCCCTGCCCTGCCCATCCCTGTCCCTTGCGCCGCTCATCCCTGTCCCCAACCCCGCTCATCCCTGTCCCCAACCCCGCCCATCTCTGTCCCCTGCCCCTCCCATCCCTGTCCCCAACCCCGCTCATCCCTGTCCCCAACCCCGCCCATCCCTGTCCCCTGCGCCACTCATCCTGTCCCCTGCCCTGCCCATCCCTGTCCCCTGAGTTGCCCATCCCTGTCCCCAACCCCGCCCATCCCTGTCCCCTGCCCCTCCCATCCCTGTCCCCTGCCCTGCCCATCCCTGTCCCCAACCCCGCCCATCCCCGTCCCCTGCGCTGCCACGGGGGACGTGGCAGAGCTGGACAAGGGACTCCCAAAAGGGCATCAGGGTCCCCGGGCGAACCGGCTTTGCCTCGGGGTGGCCCCTCCAGCTGCCAGCACAGACCCCCCGTGTCCCCCCGTGTCCCCCGGTGTCCCCCCGCACCCTCAGCCTGCGCCCCGCGGTGCCACCGGCTCCGGGGTGGCCCCGTCCGGACATTCCGGTGCCCACAGCCAGGGTCACTCCCCCGGTGGCCCCACAGAGCCCCCCGGCCGCGGTCCGGTCCCGCGGCCGTTCCCAAAGCGCTGCCCTCCCGTTCCCGCGGGGACGGAGGAATTCCCGGTGTCCGCAGCTCCTGTCCCCACTCCGGCCACGCCGCCAGCCCGCTCCGGACACCTCCAGAGCCAGGGACACCTTGCCTTTGGAAAAGCCATCCGGGAGAAGGCAGAGCGGGAGCCGAGCTGACCCCTGACCCCGGCGTGGCCCCTCGGCCGCGCTGACCCGTGGGTCACACTGACCCCTCGGCCACGCCAACCCATTGGCCGTGCTGACCCCTTGGTCACCCCCCGGCTCTGCCAACCCCTGGGTCACACTGACCCCTCGGTCACAACAACCCATCGGCCATGCCAATCCTTTGGCCACACTGACCCCTCGGCCATGCCAATCCCGGGGTCACACCGACCCCTCGGCCACGCCAACCCATCGGCTGTGCCGACCCCTTGGCCATGTTGACCCCTTGGCCACGCCAACCCTCTGGCCATGCCAACACCTTGGCCACCCCTTGGCCACGCGAACCCATCGGCCGTGCCGACCCCATGGTCACCCCCTGGCTCTGCCAACACCTGGGTCACACTGACCCCTCGGCCACACTGACCCCTCGGCCATGCCACCCCTTGGCCACACCAACCCATTTTCCATGCTGGCCCCTTGGCCACGCTGACCCCTTGGCCGCACCAATCCATCAGCCATGTTGACCTCTTAGCCACACTGACCCCTTGGTCGCCCCTTGACCACACTGGCCCCTTGGCCACGCCAACCCATCGGCCGTGCTGACCCTTTAAGCACCCTTGGCCCTTTGGCCATGCCAATCCCTCGGCCACGCCAACCCATCGGCCATGCTGAGCCCTCGGCCGCGCTGACCCCTCAGCCACGCCAATCCATTGGCCATGTTGACCCCATGGCCACACGGACCCCTCGGCCACACTAATCCATCGGCTGTGCCAAGCCCTTGGCCGCCCCTCGGCCCTTTGGCCATTCCAGCCCCTCGGCCATGCCAACCCCTCGGCCGTGCCAACCCCTTGATCTCCCCTCGGCCGTTTGGCCATGCCAATCCTTTGGCCATGCCAACCCATCAGCCATGCCACCCCTTTGACCACCCCACAGCCCTTTGGCCATGCCAGTCCCTCGGCTATGCCAATCCATTGGCCGTGTTGACCCTTTGGCCATGCCAGCTCATCGGCCGTGCCGACCCCTTGACCACCCCTCGGCCCTTTGGCCATGCCAATCCCTCGGCCATGCCGATCCATTGGCCATGCCAATCCATTGGCCGTGTTGACCCTTTGGCCATGACAGCTCATCGGCCGTGCCGACCCCTTGACCACCCCTCAGCCCTTTGACCACCCTTCGGCCCTTTGGCCATGCCAATCCATTGGCCATGTTGACCCTTTGGCCATGCCAGCTCATCGGCCGTGCCGACCCTTTGACCACCCCTCGGCCCTTTGGCCATGCCAATCCACTGGCCGTGTTGACCCTTTGGCCACGCAGCCCATCGGCCATGCTGACACTTTGACCACCCCTCAGCCACGCCAACCCCTCGGCCATGCCAGCCCATCGGCCGTGCCGACCCTTTGACCACCCCTCGGCCTCTCGGCCACGCCGCCCCCTTGACCACCCCTCGGCCACGCCAACCCATCGGCCGCGCCGACCCTTTGACCACCCCTCGGCCACGCCGCCCCCTTGACCACCCCTCGGCCACGCCAACCCATCGGCCGTGCCGACCCTTTGACCACCCCTCGGCCTCTTGGCCACGCTGACCCCTTGACCACCCCTCGGCCACGCCAACGCATCGGCCGCACCGACCCTTTGACCACCCCTCGGCCACGCCGCCCCCTTGACCACCCCTCGGCCACGCCAACGCATCGGCCGCGCTGCCCCCCGGCCACGCTGCCCCCGGGCCGTGCCGCCCTCGGCCGCGGCGGTTACTGTGATTCCCTCATGGCTTCTCCACCACTCGGGTTTTTCCGCTGTACAAAGGGAGACACTTTTCCTTTTCTTTTTCCCCCCGCTTCCAGAGGGGTTTTTTCCCCCAAGTTGTCGATATTTTTCCGTCGTCCAGCCCGGCGCCATCGCCCCCCACTCCATCCGCCTGTCCCGACTGTGACGAAGAGCGAACCCCTCCCCGGGGCCGCTCAGCTCCCCGGGGCTGGGGTGGACGGCCCCGCCGGCCCCATCCGTGGCGGGGCCGCTGTCCGTCCGTCCGGCCGGCCGGCTGACCGCTGTCCGGCCGCACCCTCACCGCCCATGCATGTGCCACGCCCTCACGCCCGCTGCATGTGCACAGCCCGGCCCCGCCACACTCTCGGTTCCGTCCCCCCCCCCTCCCCTCCGCCCCAAGCCGGACTCACCTGTGGGTTTTCGTTCCGTTTTTAATTTCCCCCAGGGTCAGTTTGACTTTTCACCCTTAATTTTGTATTTGGGATTTTCGGAGGAGCTTTCTCCTTCTCCGGAGTCACGGAGGGGCGGCCACTCGCCTCCCGCCCTCGACGTTGTGATACACATCCCCCACAGAGATCTATGTTTCTTATATTATATTATTATTATTAATTATTATTATTATTATGTAATAAATTTATAAGAAAGCTCCGCCTGCTCCTGTGGTCACTCGGATCCGGGGGGGGGGGACAGTGGGGGGGGCGCCGAGGGACAGACCCCGGTGGTTGAGTTTTGGGGTGTTCCTGGGTGAGTTTTGGGGTGGCCATGGTTGAATTTTGGGGTGTTCCTGGGTGAGTTTTGGGTTGCTCCTGGACAAGTTTTAGGGTGTTCCTGGATGAATTTTGAGGTGTCCCGGTTGAATTTTGGGGTATTTCTGGGTGAGTTTTGTGGTGTCCCTGGGTGAATTTTGGGGTGGCCCTGGATGAATTTTGAGGTATTCCTGGGTGAATTTGGGGTGGCCCTGGTTGAATTTTGGCATGTCCCTGGGTGAATTTTGGGGTGCCCCGGTTGAATTTTGAGGTATTTCTGGGTGAATTTTGAGGTGCCCTGGTTGAATTTTGGGGTATCTCTGGGTGAGTTTTGGGTTGCTCCTGGACAAGTTTTGGGGTGTTCCTGGATGAATTTTGAGGTGCCCCGGTTGAATTTTGGGGTATTTCTGGGTGAATTTTGGGGTGGCCCTGGTTGAATTTTGGGGTATTTCTGGTTGAATTTTGGGATGCTCCTGGATTAATTTTAGCATGTCCCTGGGTGAATTTTGGGGTGCCCTGGTGGAATTTTGGGGTATTTCTGGGTGAGTTTTGCTGTGTCCCTGGGTGAATTTTGGGGTGCCCTGGTTGAATTTTGGGGTATTTCTGGGTGAATTTTGGGATGCTCCTGGATTAATTTTGGCATGTCTCTGGGTGAATTTTGGGGTGGCCCTGGTTGAATTTTGGGGTATTCCTGGGTGAGTTTTGGGGTGGCCCTGGTTGAATTTTGGGGTATTTCTGGGTGAGTTTTGGGTTGCTCCTGGACAAGTTTTGGGGTGTTCCTGGATGAATTTTGAGGTGCCCCGGTTGAATTTTGGGGTATTCCTGGGTGAATTTTGGGGTGGCCCTGGTTGAATTTTGGGGTATTCCTGGGTGAATTTTGGGATGTTCCTGGATTAATTTTGGCATGTCCCTGGGTGAATTTTGGGGTGGCCCTGGTTGAATTTTGGGGTATTTCTGGGTGAATTTTGAGGTGGCCCTGGTTGAATTTTGGGGTATTTCTGGGTGAATTTTGGGATGCTCCTGGATTAATTTTGGCGTGTCCCTGGGTGAATTTTGAGGTGCCCTGGTTGAATTTTGGAGTGTTTCTGGGTGAGTTTTGGGTTGCTCCTGGACAAGTTTTGGGGTGTTCCTGGATGAATTTTGAGGTGCCCCGGTTGAATTTTGGGGTATTTCTGGGTGAACTTTGAGGTGTCCCTGGATTAATTTTGGGATGTCCCCAGCACTGTCCCTACCAGTGCCCCACACTGTCCCCAACAGTGTCCCCAGCACTGTCCCCAACACTGTCCCCAGCAGTGTCCCCACACCATCCCCACACTGTCCCCAGGAGTGTCCGCACACTGTGCCCAGCAGTGTCCCCGCAGTGTCCCCGCAGTGTCCTTGCAGTGTCCCAGCACTGTCCCCAGCGGTGTCCCCAGCACTGTCCTCAGTGTCCCCAACAGTGTCCCCAAACCGTCCCCACACCGTCCCCATACTGTCCCCACACTGTCCCCAGCACTGTCCCCGCAGTGTCCCCGCACCGTCCTCACACCATCCCCAGCAGTGTCCCCATACTGTCCCCAACAGTGTCCCCAACACCATCCCTAACACTGTCCCCAGCACTGGCCCCACACTGGCCCCACACTGGCCCCAGCAGTGTCCCCACACTGTCCCCAACAGTGTCCCCAGCACTGTCCCCACACTGTCCCAGCAGTGTCCCCACACGGTCCCCAACAGTGTCCCCAACACCGTCCCAGCACCGTCCCAGCACCGTCCCCAGCACCGTACCCACACTGTCCCCACACTGTCCCCAGCACTGTCCCCACCCCCACTGTTCCCACCCCGCTGTGTCCCAGCACTGTCCCCGCACTGTGCCCACACTGTCCCCACACCATCCCCGCAGTGTCCCCACACTGTGCCCAGCAGTGTCCCCAACACCGTCCCAGCACTGTCCCAGCAGTGTCCCCGCACTGTCCCCACACTGTCCCCACACTGGCCCCACACTGTGCCCAGCAGTGTCCCCAACACAGTCCCAGCACTGTCCCAGCAGTGTCCCCGCACTGTCCCCACACTGTCCCCACCCCGCAGTGTCCCCACACTGTCCCAGCACTGTCCCAACATTGTCCCCAGCAGTGTGCCCACATTGTCCCCACACCATCCTCACACTATCCCCACACTGTCCCCGCACTGTCCCCGCACTGTCCCCGCACTGTCCCCACCCCGCACTGTCCCCACCCCGCAGTGTCCCCACACTGTCCCCAGTGTCCCCGCACTGTCCCCGCACTGTCCCCGCTGTCCCCACACTGTCCCCGCACTGTCCCCAGTGTCCCCGCACTGTCCCCGCACTGTCCCCACCCCGCACTGTTCCCGCCCCACCCCGCACTGTCCCCACACTGTCCCCAGTGTCCCCGCACTGTCCCCGCGCGGTGTCCCAGCAGTGTCCCCGCACTGTCCCCGCACTGTCCCCACCCCGCAGTGTCCCCGCGGTGTCCCCAGCTCACACCAAGCATATATTTTATTGAAAGACCAAGTGGGTGACAACGGCGTGGGGACAACCGGGGCTGGCGCGGTGGCTCCTCGGGCGGCTGAGTTACAGATAAACACCGGGACATCGAGCGGGCGGCGACAGAGTCACGATAGCGCGGCGCGACGGGGGCCGAAGCACAGGGACCGCCAGGCACAGCAGTGAGGAGGGGGCGGCCCCGGGACCCCCCACCCCCCACTCGGGGCCCGAGCGCGGCCCCCCCGGGCCCGGGGCTGGCGGAGCGGTGGTGGCGGAGGGGGAGGGGGGACATCCGGGGGACACCGACACGAGGGGAGACCCGGGGAGGAGGGGGGGGGCAGCTCTGGGGGGACCCCCGTTCCTTTTTTGGGAGGGGGGAGGGCAGCAGCGAGGATTTGGGGTGCGCGGAGATGCCCCCCCCCCTCCCCTTCACCCCAAGCGCCCCCCGGTTCCCCCCCCCCCGCCCCCGGTGCCCCGCGCTCCCCCCCGAGCCCCCCGTGCCCCCCAATCCCCGCGGCCGCCCCCGCTGCCCCCCCGGGCTGGCCGTGCTCATGCAGGGGGGGCCACTCGGGACCCCCGACCCACCCCCCCACCCCCTCCCCCGTCGGGGACCCCCGGCCGGGCCGTGTCACCCCCCGAGGGGACCCCCGGCCCCCCGAGAAGCGGTGGGGGCGTGCGGGGGGGGGGCTGCGGCGGGTGCGGGGGGGGGGGCGCCGGGGGTCAGGCGGAGCGGGGAGCCCCCCCGGGTGCCCCCCTACTCCAGGTAGATGTCCTCTGTGGGGCAGGCGTATTCCAGGTGCTCCTGGTAGTATTCCTGAAACGCTCGGCTGCGGGGGCGGGAATGGGCGAGGGGGGGTCAGGGAGGGGAGGGGGCGCAGGGCCCGGCGCCCCCAGAGCCAGCGAGACCCCGCAACCAGGCCCGGGTACCCCCAAACCCGGTACAGCCGCACCCCCGGCACCCACAGCACCCCCAGAACCCCAAACCCGGTACAGCCGGACCCCCGGCACCCACAGCACCCCCGGAACCCCAAACCTGGAACAAGAACCCCAAACCGGCCAGACCCCAGGACCCATAGCCCCCCGAAACCCCAAACCTGGCACAGCCGGACCTCCAGGACCCACAGCCCCCTGAAACCCCAAGCCTGACACAGCCGGACCCCCAAACCTGGCACAGCCGGACCCCCGGCACCCACAGCACCCCCAGAACCCCAAACCTGGCACAGCCGGACCCCTGGCACCCACAGCACCCCCAGAACCCCAAACCCGGTACAGCCGGACCCCCAGGACCCACAGCCCCCCGAAACCCCAAACCTGGAACAAGAACCCCAAACCGGCCAGACCCCAGCACCCACAGCACCCCCGGAACCCCAAACCTGGCACAGCCGGACCCCCAAATCTGGTACAGCCGGACCCCCGGCTCCCACAGCACCCCCGGAACCCCAAACCTGGCACAGCCGGACCCCCGGCACCCACAGCCCCCCAGAACCCCAAACCTGGCACAAGCCCCCCAAACCTGCCAGACCCCAGCACCCACAGCCCCCCCCAGCCCCAGCTCAGCCAGACCCCCTGCACCCAGACCCTCTGCACCCCCATAACCCTGCACCCCATAAACCTGCACCTGGACCCTCTGCACCCCCATAACCCTGCATCCCATAACCCCGCACCCAGACCCTCTGCACCCCATAACCCTGCATCCCATAACCCCGCACCCGGACCCTCTGCACCCCATAACCCTGCACCCCATAACCCTGCACCCGGACCCTCTGCACCCCATAACCCTGCACCCCATAACCCTGCACCCAGACCCTCTGCACCCCCAGACGCTCTGCACCCCATAACCCTGCACCCCATAACCCTGCACCCGGACCCTCTGCACCCCCATAACCCTGCACCCCATAACCCTGCACCCCCATAACCCTGCACCCGGACCCTCTGCATCCCATAACCCTGCATCCCATAACCCCGCACCCAGACCCTCTGCACCCCCATAACCCTGCACCCGGACCCTCTGCACCCCATAACCCTGCACCCAGACCCTCTGCACCCCCAGACGCTCTGCACCCCATAACCCTGCACCCCATAACCCTGCACCCGGACCCTCTGCACCCCCATAACCCTGCACCCCATAAACCTGCACCTGGACCCTCTGCACCCCCATAACCCTGCACCCCATAACCCTGCACCCCCATAACTCTGCACCCCCAGACCCTCAGCACCCCCAGACCCCCGGCCCTCCTGCACCCCCAGATCCCCCAGCCCCACAACCCCCAGCACCCCCAACATCCAGCCCCCTCCTGCACCCCCGGAGCCTCTGCCCCCCCCAAAACCCCGGCACCCAGACCCTCTGCACCCCCAGACCCTCCAGCACCCCCCGTCCCATCACACCCACCCCGCTGGCACCCCCGGCCCCCTGTCACCACCTGTCCCCTGGCATCCAGCCCCCCCCGAGCCCCTCAGCCCCTGGCACCCCCAATCCCCTGGCACCCAGACCCCCCCAGAACCCCCAACACCCCCAGTGCCCTGGCACCCAGACCCCCTGGCACCCCAATCCCCAGCCACCCTGACACCCCCTGAATCCCCAATCCCCTGGCACCCCAATCCCCATCCCCTGACACCCCAATCCCCTGACACCCCCTGAATCCCCATCCCCTGACACCCAAATCCCCAATCCCCTGACACCCAGACTCCCATCCCTGGCACCCCAATCCCCTGGCACCCCAATCCCCAATCCCCTGGCACCCCAATCCCTTGGCACCCCAATCCCCATCTCCTGACACCCCAATCCCCCGGCACCCCAATCCCCAGTCCCTGACACCCCAATCCCCATCTCCTGGCACCCCAATCCCCAGTCCCTGGCACCTCAATCCCCTGGCACCCCAATCCCCTGGCACCCCAATCCTCCGGCACCCAGACCCCCTGAATCCCCATCTCCTGGCACCCCAATCCCCAGTCCCCCGACACCCCAATCCCCTGGCACCCCAATCCCCATCCCCTGACACCCCAATCCCCCGGCATCCAGACCCCCTGGCACCCCAATCCCCTGGCACCCCAATCCCCATCTCCTGACACCCAGACTCCCATCCCTGGCACCCCAATCCCCATCTCCTGGCACCCCAATCCCCAGTCCCTGGCACCCCAATCCCCTGGCACCCCCTGAATCCCCATCCCCTGACACCCCAATCCCCTGACACCCCAATCCCCACCCCCTGACACCCCAATCCCCATCTCCTGGCACCCCAATCCCCTGGCACCCCAACCCCCTGGCACCCCAATCCCCAGTCCCTGGCACCCCAACCCCCTGGCACCCCAATCCTCCGGCACCCAGACCCCCTGAATCCCCATCTCCTGGCACCCCAATCCCCAGTCCCCCGACACCCCAATCCCCTGGCACCCCAATCCCCATCTCCTGGCACCCCAATCCCCTGACACCCCCTGAATCCCCATCCCCTGACACCCCAATCCCCATCCCCTGACGCCCCAATCCCCTGACACCCCCTGAATCCCCATCTCCTGACACCCCACTCCCCATCTCCTGGCACCCCAATCCCCTGGCACCCCAATCCCCAGTCCCTGGCACCCCAATCCCCTGGCACCCCAACCCCCTGGCACCCCAATCCCCTGGCACCCAGACCCCCTGAATCCCCAACTCCCTGACACCCCAATCCCCATCTCCTGGCACCCCAATCCCCTGACGCCCCAATCCCCCGGCACCCCAATCCTGCGGCACCCAGCCCCCCAATCCCCTGGCCCCCACCCCCCTGACACCCACCCCCCCCGCACCCCCAGCCCCACAAAAGCGGGGACCCCCATCCCCATCCCCACCCCGTCCCCCATCCCTGCCCGGTCCGTGGTGCCACCCCCCGCCCCGGCACTGGGGACACCGGCACCGCTGGGGACAGCGGGGTGGGCCCCATCGGCGTGGCCCCCCCGGGAGCCGGGACACCCCAAAAACCCCAAACCCCCCCCCCGCGCCGCCCCCACGTACCCCACGCACTCGGCCACGTGTCTCATGGACTCCTGCGACACGAACACGTGGCAGGCGAAGCGGCTCAGCACCGGGTGCTTGGTGATGAACCCGAAATAGCTGCGGGGTCGGGGGGGGGTCAGGGGGGCACCCCAAAACCCGCCCGGGGGGGGCTCTGCAAGGGGAGACCCCCGGAGCCACCGGGAAGCCGCGGCGGGGGGAGCCGGAGAGGGCGGGGGGCTCTGGGGTGGAACTGGGGCGTCCCTGAGAGGGTGGGGGTCACTTGGGGTGGGGTGGGGGTCCCTTGGGGTGTCCGTGGATGGGATCAGGGTCCCGTGGAGTGTCCCTGGGTGGGGTTGGGGTCCCATGGAGTGTCCCTGGGTGGGTTGGGGGTCCCATGGGGTGTCCCTGGCAGGGTTGGGGTCCCTTTGGGGTGTCCCTGGATGGGATCAGGGTCCCGTGGGGTGTCCCTGGGTGGGTTGGGGGTCCCTTGGGGTGTCCCTGGGTGGGATCAGGGTCCCGTGGGGTGTCCCTGGATGGGTATGGGGGTCCCTTGGGGTGTCCCTGGGTGAATTGGGGGTCCCTTGGTGTGTCCCTGGATGGGATCAGGGTCCCTTGGGGTGTCCCTGGGTGGGGTTGGGGTCCCTTGGAGTGTCCCTGGGTGGGTTGGGGTCCCTTTGGGGTGTCCCTGGCAGGGTGAGGGTGCCTTGGGGTGTCCCTGGGTGGGTTGCGGGTCCCTTGGGGTGTCCCTGGATGGGATCAGGGTCCCTTGGGGTGTCCCTGGCAGGGTGGGGGTCCCGTGGGGTGTCCCCGGGTGGGTGGGGGTCTCTTGGGGTGTTCCTGTCAGGGCGGGGGTCCGTGGGGTGTCCCTGGATGGGATCAGGGTCCCGTGGAGTGTCCCTGGGTGGGTGGGGGTCCCGTGGAGTGTCCCCGGATGGGTGGGGGTCCCTTGGGGTGTCCCTGGATGGGATCGGGGTCCCTTGGGGTGTCCCCGGGTGGGTGGGGGTCCCTTTGGGGTGTCCCTGTCAGGGTTGGGGGTCCCTTTGGGGTGTCCCTGTCAGGGCGGGGGTCCGTGGGGTGTCCCCGGGTGGCACGGGGGGCTCACCAGCTGTTGCGGGGGTGGCACCCACAGAAGGAGATGTTCTTCATCTGGAAGAAGTGGCTGCAGCGCTCGAACTGGGGCGGGACAGGGGCGGACAGGAGGCGTGGGCAGCTGGGCGGGCTGGGGGTGCCCAGAGACCCCCAAAATCCGCGCCCCTCCTCAGCATCGGCCCCCAAACGCACAGCCCGGAGCCCCTCGCCACCTCCTTGCCCCCCAAACTCAGGCCCCCCAAACCCCTGACCTCGTGGTCACCCCCAAACCCACATCTCCACACCCTCCACCCCCTGGTCACCCCCAAACCCACACCCCTGCGCCCTTCATCACCTCCTCATCACCCCCAAAACCCACACCCCCCACACCCTCTCACCTCCTGGTCACCCCCAAAACACCCCCCCCCCCCATTCCTCCTGTCCTGGGCACCCCCAAACCCAGACCCTCGCACCCTTCATCACCCCCTGGTCACCCCCAAACCCCTGCATCCTCCACCTTCTGGTCACCCCCAAACCCAGACCTCCACATTCCTCGCCTCCTCATCACCCCCAAACCCAGGCACCTGAGTCACTCCCACACCCCTCATCACCTCCTGGGCACCCCCAAACCCCTGCACCCTCCACCTTCTGGTCACCCCCAAACCTGCTCCCCTCCCCTCCCGGTCACCCCCAAACCCAGACCCCCTCATTCCTCCTGTCCTGGTCACCCCCAAACCCAGACCCCCACATTCCTCCCCTTCCGCTCACCCCCAAACCCAGACCCCCTCATTCCTCCCCTTCCGGTCATCCCCAAGCCCAGACCCCCACATTCCTCTCCTCCCGGTCACCCCCAAGCCCAGATCCCCTCATTCCTCCTGTCCCCTCACCCCCAAGCCCAGACCCCAACATCCGTCCCCTCCCGGTCACCCCCAAACCCAGACCCCCTCATTCCTCCCCTCCCGGTCACCCCCAAGCCCAGACCCCCACATTCCTCCTGTCCTGGTCACCCCCAAACCCAGATCCTTGAATTCCTCCCGTCCCGGTCACCCCCAAGCCCAGATCCCCTCATTCCTCCCCTCCCGCTCACCCCCAAACCCAGATCCCCGAATTCCTCCCGTCCCGGTCAACCCCAAACCCAGATCCCCTCATTCCTCCCCTCCCGGTCGCCCCCAAGCCCAGACCCCAACATCCGTCACCCTCCTGGTCACCCCCAAGCCCAGACCCCCACTCCTCCCCTCCTGGTCACCCCCAAGCCCAGATCCCCGAATTCCTCCTGTCCCAGTCACCCCCAAGCCCAGATCCCCTCATTCCTCCCCTCCCGCTCACCCCCAAACCCAGATCCCCGAATTCCTCCCGTCCTGGTCACCCCCAAGCCCAGACCCCCTCGTTCCTCCCCTCCCGGTGGCCCCCAGCCCCCCGGCCGTGCCCCCCGACCTCCTGCTCGCCGCTGTACTCGGTGACGGTCAGGATGAGTTTGATGCCCTGCAGTGTCACCTCCAGGTCGCAGCTGGCCGGGGGCCGCAGGTGCACCGTCAGCTTCCTGGTGGTGGCGATCTGGGGGGGACAGCGGGGTCAGGGGGGGTCCCACCGCCCCCATGGGGGTCCCGCCGCCCCCTCCTTGTGGACACTGAAAAGCTCCAGCAGAGAGATTTTCCGGCTCTCTGCAGCATTTTGTGAGAGCTCTGTCTTTCCCATGTGAGTAACTCAAAGCAATGTTACCGTTTTGTAAACTTCTTGCAGCTGCGGATTGTTTTGGCAGAATTGTTATAGTTTTAACTGGAAAAACACTCAGAACTGCGTGTTTTAGAACTTGACCAATCCCCTTACGGGGTGGATGGAAAAACCCAATTACCTTATGCCATTTAATACACTTTGTGAACCAACATATAAAAGTCTTCTGAGAATTCATTAAATCATCATCCATTCATCCCTGAGCCCGGACTTTGTGTCGTTTCTCTGCTCATCCGTGGTGAGAACAAGGACACAGGAGAGCCTTTGTGATTCTGTGCAACTCCACGGAACCCCGGCTCCGCTGTGACACCACCGAAGCTCAGGGAACCCAGGAGTATGGGTGCTGAAAAAGCTCCAGCGGAGAATTTCTTCAGCTCTCTGCAGCATTTTGTGAGAGCTCTGTCTTTCCCGTGCAAGGCACTCAAAACGATGTCACAGTTTCGTAAACTTCTTGCAGCTGCAGGTCGTTTTGGCAGAATTGTTATGGTTCTAACTGGAAAAACACTCAGAACTGCGTGTTTTAGAACTTGACCAGTCCCCTTACGGGGTGGATGGAAAAACCCAATTACCTTTTATGGATGCTGAAAAACTGTGGCAGAGAATTTCTTCAGCTCTCTGCAGCATTTTGTGAGAGTTTTTTTTCGTGCAAGTAACTCAAAACAATGTTACAGTTTT
The DNA here is from genome assembly GCA_014706295.1 of Lycocorax pyrrhopterus obiensis. NCBI lineage: Eukaryota > Metazoa > Chordata > Aves > Passeriformes > Paradisaeidae > Lycocorax > Lycocorax pyrrhopterus. The sequence goes on from JACSVZ010000015.1 coordinate 1,059,929, forward strand.
GTAAACTTCTTGCAGCTGCAGGTTGTTTTGGTAGAATTGTTATGGTTCTAACCAGAAAAACACTCAGAACTGCGTGTTTTAGAACTTGACCAATCCCCTTACGGGGTGGGTGACAAAAACCCAATTACCCTATGCCACTTAACACACTTTGTGAACCAACATATAAAAGCCTTCTGAGAATTATTAAAGCGCTTCCATTCATCCCTGAGCCCGGACTTTGTGTCGTTTCTCTGCTCATCCGTGGTGAGAACAAGGACACAGGAGAGCCTTTGTGATGCTGTGCAACTCCACGGAACCCCGGCTCCGCTGTGACACCACAGAAGCTCAGGGAACCCTGGAGTATGGGCGCTGAAAAAGCTCCAGCAGAGAATTTCTTCAGCTCTCTGCAGCATTTTGTGAGAGCTCTGTCTTTCCCATGCGAGTAACTCAAAACGATGTTACAGTTTTGTAAACTTCTTGCAGCTGCAGGTGGTTTTGGCAGAATTGTTATGGTTCTAACTAGAAAAACACTCAGAACTGCGTGTTTTAGAATTTGACCAATCCCCTTAGGGGATGGATGGCAAAAAACCAATTACCTTTTATGGATGCTGAAAAAACTCTGGCAGAGAATTTCTTCAGCTCTCTGCAGCATTTTGTGAGAGTTCTGTCTTTCCCGTGCAAGTAACTCAAAGCAATGTCACAGTTTTGTAAACTTCTTGCAGCTGCGGATTGTTTTGCAGAATTGTTGTGGTTCTAACTAGAAAAACATTGAGAGATGGGAGTCTTAGAACTCGACCAATCCCCTTACGGGGTGGATGGCAAAAAACCAATTACCTTTTACGGATGCTGAAAAACTCTGGCAGAGAATTTCTTCAGCTCTCTGCAGCATTTTTTGAGAGTTTTTTTTCACCCAAGTAACTCAAAACGATGTTACAGTTTTGTAAACTTCTTGCAGCTGCAGGTTGTTTTGGAAGAATTGTTACGGTTCTAACCAGAAAAACACTCAGAGATGGGAGTCTTAGAACTCGACCAATCCCCTTAGGGGGTGGATGGCAAAAACCAATTACCTTTTATGGATGCTGAAAAACTCTGGCAGAGAATTTCTTCAGCTCTCTGCAGCATTTTGTGAGAGTTTTTTCACGCAAGTAACTCAAAACGATGTCACAGTTTCGTAAACTTCTTGCAGCTGCAGATTGTTTTGGCAGAATTGTTATGGTTCTAACCAGAAAAACACTCAGAACTGCGTGTTTTAGAACTTGACCAATCCCCTTACGGGGTGGATGGAAAAACCCAATTACCTTATGCCATTTAACACACTTTGTGAACCAACATATAAAAGCCTTCTGAGAATTATTAAAGTGCTTCCATCTATCCCTGAGCCTGAACTTTGTGTCGTTTCTCTGCTCGTCCGTGGTGAGAACAAGGACACAGGAGAGCCTTTGTGATGCTGTGCAACTCCACGGAACCCCGGCTCCGCTGTGACACCACCGAAGCTCAGGGAACCCTGGAGTATGGGTGCTGAAAAAGCTCCAGCGGAGAATTTCTTCAGCTCTCTGCAGCATTTTGTGAGAGCTCTGTCTTTCCCATGCGAGTAACTCAAAACGATGTCACAGTTTTGTAAACTTCTTGCAGCTGCAGGTTGTTTTGGAAGAATTGTTACGGTTCTAACCAGAAAAACACTCAGAGATGGGAGTCTTAGAACTCGACCAATCCCCTTAGGGGGTGGATGGCAAAAACCAATTACCTTTTATGGATGCTGAAAAACTCTGGCAGAGAATTTCTTCAACTCTCTGCAGCATTTTGTGAGAGTTTTTTCACGCAAGTAACTCAAAACGATGTCACAGTTTCGTAAACTTCTTGCAGCTGCAGATTGTTTTGGCAGAATTGTTATGGTTCTAACCAGAAAAACACTCAGAACTGCGTGTTTTAGAACTTGACCAATCCCCTGAGGGGGTGGATGGCAAAAAACCAATTACCTTTTATGGATGCTGAAAAAACTCTGGCAGAGAATTTCTTCAGCTCTCTGCAGCATTTTGTGAGGGTTTTTTTTCACACAAGTAACTCAAAACAATGTTACCATTTCGTAAACTTCTTGCAGCTGCGGATTGTTTTGGCAGAATTGTTATAGTTTTAACTGGAAAAACACTCAGAACTGCGTGTTTTAGAACTTGACCAATCCCCTTACGGGGTGGATGGAAAAACCCAATTACCTTATGCCATTTAATACACTTTGTGAACCAACTTATAAAAGTCTTCTGAGAATTCATTAAATCATCATCCATTCATCCCTGAGCCCGGACTTTGTGTCGTTTCTCTGCTCGTCCGTGGTGAGAACAAGGACACAGGAGAGCCTTTGTGATGCTGTGCAACTCCACGGAACCCCGGCTCCGCTGTGACACCACCGAAGCTCAGGGAACCCAGGAGTATGGGCGCTGAAAAAGCTCCAGCAGGGAATTTCTTCAGCTCTCTGCAGCATTTTGTGAGAGCTCTGTCTTTCCCATGCAAGGCACTCAAAACGATGTCACAGTTTCGTAAACTTCTTGCAGCTGCAGGTCGTTTTGGCAGAATTGTTATGGTTCTAACTGGAAAAACACTCAGAACTGCGTGTTTTAGAACTTGACCAGTCCCCTTACGGGGTGGATGGAAAAACCCAATTACCTTTTATGGATGCTGAAAAACTGTGGCAGAGAATTTCTTCAGCTCTCTGCAGCATTTTGTGAGAGTTTTTTTTCATGCAAGTAACTCAAAACAGTGTTACGGTTTTGTAAACTTCTTGCAGGTGCGGGTTGTTTTGCAGAATTGTTATGGTTCTAACCAGAAAAACACTCAGAACTGCGTGTTTTAGAACTTGACCAATCCCCTTACGGGGTGGGTGACAAAAACCCAATTACCTTATGCCACTCAATACACTTTGTGAACCAACATATAAAAGTCTTCTGAGAATTATTAAATCACTTCCATTCATCCCTGAGCCCGGACTTTGTGTCGTTTCTCTGCTCGTCCGCGGGGCGAACAGCGACCCCTCCTCACCTTCTGCATGGCGGCGCAGAGGATCCCGTTGCCCTGGTGGTACGGGACCTCCACGGAGCCCAGGAACTGCACGTTGAACCTCTCCACCCAGCACGGGTTCCTCTTGAGGCCTGCGGGCAAACGGGGCAAGGAGAGGGCGCCCCGAAGCCGCCGGGACCCGTCCCCAAATCGCCGAGGGCCGCTGGGGCTCGTACCGACGGCGTCGCGGGCCTGGCCCACCACCTCGTGGGCGTAGAAGGCGGGGAAGATGCCCCTCTCGCCCGTCCGCATGTTGTAGCCCCGGTACCAGTAGTCGTCCTCCTCCAGCTCCACCAGGATGGGGTCGTCCACGTCCAGCTCCAGCTCGTCCTCGTGGCGCGGGATGAACCTGGGGGGACGCGCGGAGGGGCGGGCTGGGGAGCCGGGCAGCCCCAAAGACACGGCTCTGCAGCCCTCGGCTCCTGGTCGGCCCCAAATTCACACCCCTGAGCTCCTGGTCAGCCCCAAAGACACGGCTCTGCAGCCCTCGGCTCCTGGTCACCCCAAATTCACACCCCTGAGCTCCTGGTCAGCCCCAAATCCACACCCCTGAGCTCCTGGTCAGCCCCAAAGCCACGGCTCTGCAGCCCTCGGCTCCTGGTGACCCCACAACCACTCCCCTGACCTCCTGGTGACCCCAAAACCACTCCTCTGACCTCCTGGCCACCCCCAAACCTCCCTGTTGTCCCCCAAACCCAAACCCCAGTACCCCTCACCACCTCCTGGTCACCCCCAAACCCAGACCACCACCCCCTTCACCTTCTGGTCACCCCCAAACCCACACCCCACATCCCTGACCTGCTGGTCACCCCAAACTCACATCCCTTCACCTCCTGGTCGCCCCAAAACACCTCCCCATGGCACCCTGGGGCAGCCACAGCGGGACCAGGAGCGGGCAGGGGGTCCCGGGGTGGCACTGCGGGACCCCCAGTGTCCCTGGCAGGGGCCGGGGTCCCTTAGGGTGCTCCTAGATGGGGTGGGGGTCCCTTGGGGTGTCCCTGGATGGGGCTGGGGTCCCTTGGGGTGTCCCTGGCAGAAAATGGGGTCACTTGGGGTGTCCCTGGGTGGGGTGAGGGTCCCTTGGGGGGTCCCTGGCAGGGGCTGGGGTCCCTCAGGGTGTCCCTGGATGGGGTGAGGGTCCCTCGGGGTGCCCCTGGATGGGGCTGGGGTCCCTTGGGGTGCTCCTGGCAGGGGCTGGGGTCCCTTGGGGTGCTCCTAGATGGGGTGGGGGTCCCTCGGGGTGTCCCTGGATGGGGCCGGGGTCCCTTGGGGTGCTCCTAGATGGGGTGGAGGTCCCTCAGGGTGTCCCTGGATGCGGGTGGGGTCCCTTGGGGTGCTCCTAGATGGGGTATGGGGTCCCTCAGGGTGTCCCTGGCACGGAATGGGGTCCCTTGGGGTGCTCCTACATGGGGTGGGGGTCCCTCAGGGTGTCCCTGGCACGGAATGGGGTCACTTGGGGTGTCCCTGGGTGGGGTGAGGGTCCCTTGGGGTGCTCCTGGCAGGGGCTGGGGTCCCTTGGGGTGCTCCTAGATGGGGTGAGGGTCCCTCAGGGTGTCCCTGGCAGGGAATGGGGGTCCCTCAGGGTGTGCCTGGATGGGGTGGGGGTCCCTTGACGTGTCCCTAGCAGAGGCTGGGGCCCCTCAGGGTGTCCCTGGATAGGGTGGGGGTCCCTCGAGGTGTCCCTAGCGGAGGGTGGGGGTCCCTCGGGGTGCCCGCGGTGTCACCCGGGGTGGCCTCACCTGAAGACGGCGCGGTGGGTCTGCTCCCGCTCCTCGCCGTTCACCATGCACGAGAACAGCCCGAAGGACTCCGTGCCTGCGGGGACAGCGATGCCAGCGGGGACGGGGGACAGCTGCCACCCCCACGGGGACATCCCGATCCTGTCCCTGAGGGGACAGCTGCCACCCCCACGGGGACACCCCACTCCTGTCCTTGAGGGGACAGCTGCCACCCCCACGGGGACAGCGATGCCAGCGGGGACGGGGGACAGCTGCCACCCCCACGGGGACACCCCGCCCCATCCCTGAGGGGACAGCTGCCACCCCCACGGGGACACCCCACCCGTGTCCCTGAGTGACCCTTGGGGCGCTCGTGGGGTCAGAGCCCTTCTGGGGGTCCCAGCTGGACACTGCCCAGCAGAGCGGGGCTGGGGACCCTCGTGGTCACTGTGGGCCTGCCCCGTCTCTCGTGACACGCCACGACGTGCCGTGACATCCCAGACGTATCGCGACATATCGCGACGTGACGTGGCACAGGGGAACGGCGCCACGGCCAGGACAGGGAGGGCAGCCAGTGTGATGAGCCAGGACAGCACGGGACACCATGGCATGTCACGACATCCCGTGACATATCGTGACATCCCGTGACATATCGTGACATCCCCTGACATATCGTGACATGCCACAACACGGCGCACGGGGACAGCTGGGGCAGGGCAGGGAGGGCAGCCGGTGTGACAAGAGCCAGGACAGCACAGGACACCATGGCATGTCACGACATCCCGTGACATATCGTGACATCCCGTGACATATCGTGACATCCCGTGACATATCGTGACATCCCCTGACACGGCACACGGGGACAGCTGGGGCAGGGCAGGGAGGGCAGCCGGTGTGACACGGTCACGCAGAGCAGCCCGGGACACCCCGACACGTCGCGACACGACACCGCCGCTTACTGGAGGAGCGCGAGGTGCTGTTGACGAAGACGTTGAGGAACTTCTTGGAGAACTGCAGGTCGGCCTCGGGGGACGAGTCCTCGGAGGAGCTGCGCGCGTCGGGGGCCACCAGCCCGTCCCCGAAGGCCACCTCGTCGTCGCAGGCCCTCAGGATGTCGCTGTCGTCGCTGAGCACGGACGTGCAGCGCCGCAGGCTGACCAGCTCCAGCTGCGTGTGCTCGTCCACCACCAGCGTGTACTTGACCGAGTCGTAGGCCAGCGACTCGTCCAGCGCCGGTGGCTCTGGAGGCACCGTCCCCTCCCCGGCCGGGCTGGCCCTGCGCGGGGCCACCAAGGGCGGCTCAGCCTCCTCCAAGGCCATGGCGAAGCCACGGTTGGTCTTGGCCGTGGACACGTCCAGCGCAGCGGGGTCGGCGTCGGGCGCTAACCGGACGTCGTCGATCATGGAGTCGGCCTCCAGCACCCCCGAGTCCAGGTCCCCGTCGAGGGCCCAGCGCCGGGGGCTGCCGGGGCGGCGATCCCCGGCGGCGGTGGCGGCGGGCTCGGCGCCGGGGGACGCCCGCGGCGGCGGCGGCGACGGGCGGCAGCCCAAGGTGGCCAGGACCTCGGAGGCGTCCAGGCGGCCGAGGGTGACGGGGCGGCCGGGGCACACGGGCGCGATGGTGTCGTTGGTGGGGTTGCTGAGGAACAGGAAGGGCCCCGGCTCCTCGGCCGGCGGCTCCGGCGGCGGCTCCGCGGCCGCGTGCTCGGCCTCGGCCAGGGAGCTGCGCAGCGTCTCCATGTCCACCAGCTCGATGGCGCCGCGCTGGCACCGCGCCGCGCCCGCGTCCCCCAGCGCCACCGGCGAGTCCCGCGGGCCCGGCTCCTCGTCCAGCGCCTCGCTCAGGATCTCGGGCTCCAGGTCGGAGGCGGGCGAGATGGTGTCGCACAGCGAGTGGCTGTTCTGGAAGCACTCGTCCGGACACTTGATGGGGTACGAGCCCTCCGAGATCATCTTGTTCACCAGGTTGCTGAGCAGCCACGGCGAGTCCGAGTCCTCGCTCAGGTCGGGCTCCGACTCCGAGTCGGAGTCGTACTCGCTGTTGTCCTCCTCATCCGCCTCGGGCATCAGCTTGGGCCCCACGGGCAGGTAGAAGGAGCGGCGGATGCTCTCCAGGCTGTGGTCGGGGTCGATCTTCAGGTCCAGGGGGCTGGCGCTGGACACGTCGGTCTGGCCCTCAGGCGCGGGGCCGTCGGCCGGGTCCAGGCTGTCGTAGTAGGCGTCCATCTTCAGCTCGGCCAGGCTCTCCCGCCTGACCACGCCGCGCTCGGGCGGGCCCCTCTCGGCCGGCTCCTCCTCATCCTCCTTGCCCTTGTCCAGCAGCAGCGAGTCCTTGATGCCCAGCAGGCCGGGCGCCTCCAGCTCGGGCTCCAGCTCGCCCTCGGAGCCGGGCGAGCTGGCCTCCTCGATGGAGTTGGTCAGGTGGGACGAGCGGCCGCTGCTGCTGTCGCTGCTCAGGTCCAGCTCCGTCTCCGAGATGGACGAGATCATGTTGCTGACCAGGCGCCCGCCGGCGAAAGCCGCCTCGAGCTCCCCGTCCACGTCCGAGTCGGAGCCGGGCGAGCTCAGCTCGTCCCCGCGCCGCCCGCCGGGCAGGAAGGGCTTGGCCGTGCGGCTCGTGAGGTCGGCCTCGATGCCGGGGTCCGAGGAGGGCGAGGTGGTGTCCGAGGAGCCCGAGGGGTGGCCGCGCACGCTGGCGGCCCGGCCGGACTGGGGACCCTCCCCGTCGGAGCTGAGCGGCTCCGCGGGACGCGCGCCCGGAGCCCCGTCCCGCTCCGGCCGGGGCCGCGCCTGCGGCTGCGGGCGGGGGGACCCCGGGCTGCCGCCGCCCTGGGGCTGCGTGGGGGCCTGGGGGGCGGCCTGGGGCGGGGGGGCGGCGTCGGGGGCGCCGGGGGGAGCCGCGGGCCCTGTTGGAGAGAGACAGGGGTGAGGCGGGGGCGGCTGGCGGGGGCGCGGCGGGGAGAGCGGAGCTCGGAGCGCAGCGGAGATGAGGTTCATGTTAAAATCGGGCGCGGCTCTCGGGGGCGATGGGTTACCATGTGCCAGGGACTCGGGGCTGTTGCCTTGCGAGTCCAAGGGGGAGGGCGGCAGCGAGGGGGGGGCCCCCCCGGGGCCCGGCGGGCTCTCCAGGCAGGGTCCGTCCAGGATGCAGGCGTGGGGGGACGAGTGTCCTGCGGGAAGGGCGACACAGAGCCGGGGTCACCCCGCGGGGCGGCTGCGGGACCCCCGGCACCACCCCCGCGTTGTCACAGCCCCATTGTCACCCCCCCGCCACTGTCGCAGCCCCGCGCTCACCGGTGTGTGAGGAAGAGGAGGAGGAGGAGGAGTGGAGGAGCGCGTCCTGCCAGCTGGGGCGGGGGGCGGGCGGGGCGAAGCTGCCGTTGTTGTTCAGGGAATCCTGCGGGAAGAGCAGAGGCCGGGGTGGGCCGGGGGGTGAGTGGGTGACCCCCCCCCTAAGGAGCGTTTGGGGACTCCGGGGGGACAGCGGGGGAGAGCTCGGAGGTGCCTGGCAGCCCCCGCGCCACGTGCCCGGGGTTTATCTGGATTAGGGCCGCCGCATCCCTGGATCCTCTGCCCGGCCGGACGCGCGCCAGGAGCCGGGCATGGCGTGGCACGGCGTGGGGTGGCGTGGGGTGGCACGGTGCCCAGCCCGGGGACAAACCCCGCGGGGACCCGCCAGCACCGGCGCTGAGCCGCGGGACACCCGCGTGAGACCCCGCGAGCACTGCCCGAGGCCGCAGCGGGACCCCCGAGGGCCGCGGGGGTGTTGGGAGCCCCGGGAACGCCCGGAGCCCCCGGGAAGGTCCCGCCGGAGCGGCGGCAGCTGCGGATTAGTCCCGGCGGGAAGCGCGGGCAGCGCTAATCCCAGAGAATCCCGGCGGATCCCGGCGCGACGGGAGATGAGGGAGCGCGGCCGGAGCCGCCGGGCACGAAGCGGGGACGGGGAGGGGATGGGGGACAGGGAGTGAGGGGACAGGGAATGGGGATGGGGGGACAGGGATGGGATAGGTCACAGCCCCTGGGATGGGCGCTGGGGGGACTGGGATGGGAAAATGGGAATGGGGGCTGGGGGAGACAGGAATGGGGGACAGGGAATGGGGGATGGGGAATGGGGGACGGGGAATGGGGGACGGGGAATGGGGGAACAGGGAATGGGGGAACAGGGAATGGGAAAATGGGAATGGGTGCTGGGGGAGACAGGAATGGGGGACAGGGAATGGGGGACGGGGAATGGGGGGACAGGAATGGGGGACAGAGAATGGGGGACAGGGAATGGGGGACAGGGAATGGGGGGACAGGAATGGGATAGACCACAGCCCCTGGGATGGGTGCTGGGGGAGACAGGAACAGGGGGACAGGGAATGGGGAGATGGGGAATGGGGGGACGGGGATGGGGAGACAGGGATGGGGGGGAGAGGGAATGGGTGCTGGAGAGGACAGGGATGGGAGACAGGGAATGGGAGACAGGAATGGGAGACAGGAATGGGGGGACAGGGATGGGATGGGTGCTGGGGGGACAGAGAATGGGGGACGGGAATGGGGGGACAGGGAATGGGGGACAGGGAATGGGGGGACAGGGAATGGGGGACAGGGAAGGGGTGCTGGAGGGGACAGGGATGGGGGACAGGGATGGGATAGACCACAGCCCTCGGGATGGGCCCTGGGGGGACAGGGATGGGGGGGATGGAAGTGGGTGCTGGGGGGACAAGAATGGGTGCTGGGGGGGACAGGGATGGGGGACAGGGATGGGAGGACGGGGAAGGGTGGTGGAGGGGAAGGAGGGGACAGGAACAGGGCGGGGAGGACACGGGTGGGTTCTGGGGGCACACGGATGGGTTCCAGGGGGACACAGGGATGGCTGCTGGCGGTGACAGGGACACAGGGACCGAGGACCAGGATGTCGCCGCCTCCCGGGACCCCCCGACGGGTCAGATCCGGGCGGATCCAGGGGCTCCACCCCCGCTCCCAAGGGATGACGGAGCAGCGCTGGGACCCGGCTGGGCCGGGCGGGTCAGGACCCCCGGGCTCTGTCCCCTTGCGGTGGCCGCCACCCCCCAGAGCCCCCCCAGCCCAGCGGCGCGCGGGGCCCTCCCGGGAAAAGAGGGAGAGGCCCCCGAAATTCCCGAGGGCCCCCGGTTCCCTGGCAACGGCGGCGGCCGCGGGCGCTCCGCACGCGGCTTCCCACACGCTGCGGTGGCGGCGGCGCGGGGCCAGCCCCGGCACGCGCGCGCGGGGACACGGGGACAGCCCCGCGGGGACACCGCTGCGGGGACACCCCCGGGGGAGCCCCGAGGTGCCATGTTCGTGTGGCACCCAGGGGTGACAGGGTTTGGTGACGTGTCCTTGTGACACCCAGGGGTGACAGGGTTTGGTGCCATCTCCCTGGTGCTCCCACGCCGAGGGTGCCACCCTCTCATGGACGGACGTCCCCGCGGTGCCACTCTGCTGTCACAGCGCCACGGGGGGCCGGCCGGGCTGTCCCTGAGCTGTGTCCCCACTGTCCCCAGGCCCCCCCAGGACATCAGCCTGGAGGAGTTCGATGACGAGGACCTGTCGGAGATCACGGACGATTGTGGCATCGGCCTCAACTACGACTCGGACCACTACGAGAAGGTGCAGGAGCCCGGTGGCCCTTGGGGACACCGAGGGGGCTGCGGGGACACGGGGCTGGCACAACTCACAGAGGTGGTGGCACCTCTCCGGTGGCTCTCAGCCCGGCTGGGTGCTGAGGCACAGGGGACGAGCCGGGCGTCCCTCGTCCCCTCTGGGACACCCCGCAGGGCCCCGGGCACGCTGCCAGCCCCTCGGCGGCGCGGAGGGTGGCCCGTGGCTGTCGCCGCGTCCCTCCTCACACGGTGCCGCCCCCCCAGGACTGCCTGGTGCTGGAGCGCGGGGAGCAGCCGCACCCCGTGTGCACCTTCCAGGACGACTTCCAGGAGTTCGAGATGATCGACGACAACGACGACGACGACGACGACGAGGAAGAGGAGGAGGAGGAAGGCAACGAGCTGGAGGCGCCGCCGTCCCCCTCGGCCTCGCCCATCCCCTCGCCCGCCCTGGAGGAGACGCAGAAGCACCGCCCCACCACCCTCAACCTGACGGCCCCGGGCACCCAGGTGAGGCCGGGGTGGCCGAGGGGTGTCCCCACGCCGGGGGTCACTGTCCCCTTCCTTCCCGTGGTCACTGTCCCTTCCCCCCCGTGGTCACTGTCCCCTTTCCTCCCGGGTCTGTGTCCCTTCCCCCCGGGTCTGTGTCCCTTCCCTCCCGTGGTCACTGTTCCCTTCCCCGCCATGGTCACTCTCCCTTCCCTCCCGTGGTCACTGTTCCCTTCCCCGCCATGGTCACTCTCCCTTCCCTCCCGTGGTCACTCTCCTTTCCCTCCCGTGGTCACTGTCCCCTTCCCCTCTGGTGTCTCTGTCCCTTCCCCCTGAGGTCACTCTCCCTTCCCTCCCGTGGTCACTCTCCCTTCCCTCCCGGTGTCTCTGTCCCTTCCCCCTGAGGTCACTGTCCCTTCCCCCCTGGGGTCTGTGTCCCTTCCCTCCCGTGGTCACTGTTCCCTTCCCCGCCATGGTCACTCTCCCTTCCCCCCGGGTCTGTGTCCCTTCCCCCTGAGGTTACTGCTCCCTTCCCTCCCGTGGTCACTCTCCCTTCCCTCCCGTGGTCACTCTCCCTTCCCTGTGTCCCTCCCGGGGTTCTCCGTCCCTGGTGCCCATCCCCACGCCGTGTCCCCCTTCCCCCGGGCTCGGGC